>CAUYQV010115027.1:0-52086 GCA_963574575.1 Galagoides demidoff
AGCGAGTCTCCTGCCTCCGCCTCCCAAGTAGCTGGGACCACAGGCGCCCGCCACAACGCCCGGCCATTTTTTTTGGTTGCAGCCATCATTGTTGTTTGGCGGGCCCGGGCTGGGGATTCGAACCCGCCACCTTAGGTGTACATGGCTGGCGCCTTAGCTGATTGAGCCACAGGCGCTGAGCCATTAATTTGAAATTTAAAAAAATTCTCAGTCACACAATCAGTGCAAGCCTCAAATCCAGACTGGTTGCTCTCTGCATTGAATCCACTGGTCCCCTAAAACCCTATTATCTTCCTTCTTGGTTTATTTCCTCATTTTGTTGGATTATGTTTTCAAATAACAAGAAAAATTGTAGCATAGGCAATAAACTCCCAAATTTGTTTATGTACAAAATATACTATTCAGCCCCTATGGACAACTGATTGACTAGACATGAAATGCTTTCCAGGATTCACTATAGCTGATGAGAAGTATGTCTCATTTTTATTCTTTTTTTGGGTGGCCAGTATTTTTCTTTCTGGAATTTCTCTTTTCTCATTACTGTGAAATTTTATTATGAAGAGTGTCTATTTCATCTTCCTCAACACATGGGTAGCCCTTTCCAATCTGTGGGCTGATGTCTACTTTCAGCTAAGGGAAATATACTTATCTGTTTTGGTTTTTTTTTTTATAATTTCTTTCCATCCATTTTCCCCCCGTCCTCTCTGATACTTCTAGTGACATGATAGACCTCTCTGATCAGTCTCTCTCCCCTATCATTTCTGTCATATTTTCCATTTCTTTCTCTTCTATCTACTGAGAAATTTCCTTAATCTCTACTAAATTTATTTTAACAAGCATACTTTCTAGCAACCTCCAACTCCTGGGCCCAAGCAAGTCTCCTGCCTCAGCCTCCCAAGTAGCTGGGACCACAGGTGCCCGCCACAACGCCCGGCTATTTTTTGGTTGCAGCCATTATTGTTGTTTGGCGAGCCCAGGCTGAATTCGAACCCATCACCTTAGGCCTATGTGGCTGGTGTCTTAGCCACTTGAGCCACAGGCGCCGAGCCCATACTTTAATTTCTAAGAGATCATTTTTGCTTTCTGATAATTCCTTTATAAACAACATCCAATTCTTATTTTACAGACACTATATCTTTTTAAACCTCTCTAAGGATGCTAAGTAGGATGTTTCCTTAAAGTATTTTTGTTCTCTTAATTACCTTCGGTCCTACCAAGACCTATTTTAATCTTTTTTTTTTCTTGTCATGTTGTGAGTTCTTCAACTATTGGGTGAACCCTGGTTATTTTCCATTTAATAAGACAGCAGACGCTCTGTGATGACTGGCTTCTCTTATGCATGAAGAAGTGGTCAGGATATTCCCATCGTAGCTACCCTGGTTCCCTCAGGTAGTTTACTGCTTTTCAAAGTCAAGTTTTCTGATTCTAGGAGGGTGAAGGTGGGGCTGAGAGCCAATTCTTCCATATAAAAACTGTCAATAAGCTCTCTCTAGTCACACTTCTTATGCCCACCCTCTCTCCTACAGGCACATCTGAGTAGGGAGGTATTTCAGCGGTGAGGATTAGATTCAGTTTGAGCTGTAGGCTGCCCTGTCCAAATTCTAAGTGATGGTTTTCCTGTTCTATTACTCCAGTTTCATTTATTTCCATTTGTCTTCTGTATTTAAAAAAATGTGTTGACATCTCTTGTTTTCTTAATTGTTATGGCTTACATATTTAGAAAATTTTAATACAATCATTTTTGGGGTTCTCAAAATGGAGAAGAGTTCAGAGTATTCTCAGTGCACGTTGAATCAGAAATTTCCTAGTTACACAGTTTCTAACCTTCTTGGTCTTCCCCAATGGTTATCACCACTTTTAAAAATATAATCGCCTAGTACTCTTCATGAAATAAATGAACATAACACATTTAAAAGGACAATGAATGCCAATTGGATTATCTAGGATTTTGTCTTTACTCTGCAATTTAGTAATAATTACTTAGGTGCTATAAATTGTAAGTGCTCATTTATAAGACAAAAAGGGTAACTCTACATGATCTATAGATTCCTTCCTAACATTTATAATTTTATAAGTACTTATGTTAAAGTTTCTCTATATAAATATCAGTAATTTTAATTAAAAAAATGAAAATCTACCTAAATCTGGCTTTCTTGTCTGAAAATCAAATAGTGTGGAAAGATATATAAAATTAATCACATATTTCAAATTGCAAACATAAAAATTCTGTTCCATCCTTTATGATACACAATTACCATAAATATTACAAATATTTTATTTATTTATTTTTGAGTCTCAAGCTGTTGCCCTGGGTACAGTGCCGTGTTGTCACAGCTCACAGCAACCCCAAACTCTTAGGCTTAAGCGATTCTTTTGCTCAGCCTCCCAAGTAGCTGGGACTACAGGCGCTTGCCACAATGCCTGGTTATATTTTGGTTGCAGTTGTCATTGTTGTTTGGCAGGCCCAGGCTGGATTCAAACCTGCCAGCTCTGGTGTATGTGGCTGGTGCCCGAGCTGCTTGAGCTACAGGTGCCGAACTATACAAATATTTTAAAGAGAAATAAAGTTAGGCCAGGTGCAGTGGCTCACACCTATAATCCTATTGTGGGAGGCTGAGCTCAGGAGTTCAAGACCAGTCTCAGCTAGATAAGACCCCATCACTAAAAATAGCTGGGCATTGTGGTGGTCACCTGTAGTCCCCTCAGGAGGCTGAGGCAAGAGAATCACTTGAGCCCAAGAGTTCAAGGTTGTTGTCAGCTAAGATGCCATGGTACTCTACCAAGGGTGACAAAGTAAGATCTTGTCTCAAAATAAATTAAATAAAATTTAGAAAGCCTTAAAAAAAAAAAGTCAAACAGTGATTCTGACAGTCATATAAAAATGAATAACTGCCTTTCTACCATATAACAGAGTGAAAAGGTGCCATCTGTGAAACAGAAACCGGGCCCTTACTAAACTAGCAATTTGCTGGAAACTTGTTTGATCTACTGTGTTTCCCCAAAAATAAGACACTGTCTTATATTTATTTTTTCTCAAGAAGACACACTAGGGCTTATTTTCAGGGGATGTCTTATTTTTATTAAGTATTATTAACAATCTACATTTATTCAAATACAGTTAAGTCATCTTCTTTTGGGACCTGACAGTGGGAGCCGATCTTGTTGGTGGGGTTGGCGCTAGTGATGCATGAACTCCTTTCCCCTAGCCATTCACACGTGCACAATAGGATGCCTGCCACTGCAAATGCAAATGGCTCGGAGAAAGGAGCTATGGTAGATAAAAGGTATTCCAGTCTTCCTTACTGGCTCAGTGTGAAATGCAGGGCGTGGCTATGACTGTATAGCCACGCCCATCACTAGGTCTTATTATGGGGTAGGGCTTATATTTAACAAATGCATAGAAATCCTGCTAGGGCTTATTTTAGGGGTAGATCTTATTTTTGGAGAAACACAGTAGGACTCTTTGGCCTCCAGAATGATGAGAAATAAATGTGTGTTCTTTATAACCCTAACTCCCCCCCCAAAAAAGAAAGGAGATAACTATTACCATATTTCTAATTTTTATGCTAAAAGAAAAATTACGTTTAAAAATTAAATGTGGACTTTGTAGTATATACGAAAAAGACAAAGCCTCCCAAAATAGTGTTTCCCTTACTATGTTTATATCATCTATGCATTAAATTTGAATCAAAATAAAATACAGTATTTTTGAGGTGTAAAAATTTGTTTAAATATAGATTTTTCTTTTCTGTCCATACAAACACAGAAGTATAGAATGACTTTAGATGTCTGGTTCATAAAACAATGTAATGAAGCTCCTTGAAATTTTTTCTTATGTGAAAAGAAAACATTGATATCAAATTTTTTCAACTTTACTTTGATTAGAAACAAAGTTATAGGGCGGCACCTGTGGCTCAAAGGAGTAGGGCGCCTGCCCCATTTGCAAGAGGTGGCAGGTTCAAACCCAGCTCCAGCCAAAAACTGCAAAAAAAAACCAAACAAAACACAAAGTTATAGGCTGAGTGTGGTGGCTCACGTCTATAACCCTAGCACTCTGGGAGGCCAAGAAGGACGGACTGCCTGAGCTTAGGAGTTCGAGACCAGTCTGAGTGTAAGCAAGACCCAGTCTCTATTAAAAACAGAAAAAGTTGCCAGGCATTGTTGTGGGTGCCTGTAGTCCCAGCTATTTGGGAGGCTGAGACAAGAGAATCCCTTGAGCCTAAGAGTTTGAAATTGCTGTGAGCTATGATGCCATGGCACTCTACCCACGGCATAGAGTGAGAGTTTGTCTCAAAAAACAAACAAATAAAAAAAAGTTACATTTTCCTCTTATAAAAAGGAATTTAATCTGGGCAAGATGCTGAGTATCTATCATCACAGCTACTCCCAAGGCTGAGATGGGAGGATTGTTTGAGTCAGCCTGCACAACCCAGTGAGATCTGGTCTCTAAAATAAAAATGAAAATAAAAACAAATATATTTATAAGGAACATGTATATATATAAATAATTTTTTAAAAAGAAAGCTCAGCTATAACCATTCATTTCCTAGTCCATAAAAAGAACCCTGAATTAGATGACTATATTCATTTAGAACTCAATTTCTTTGAATATGTCTTTGAATACTTAAAGTTTTTTTAAATCTATTATTTTATGGTTCTAAAAATATAAAAATAGGCTACTGAGGACATTTTTTTGAGACAAAGTCTCACTTTGTCACCCTTGGTAGAGTACCGTGGTGTCATAGGTCACAACAACCTCAAACTCTTGGGCTCAAGAGATTCTCTTGCCTCAGCTTCCCAAGTAGCTGGGAACTATAAGCACCTGCCACAACACCTGGTTATTTTTAGAGATGAGGTCTTGCTCTGGCTCAGGATAGTCTTGAATCTGTGAGCTCAGGCAATCCACCCACCTCTGCCTCCCAGAGTGCTAGGATTCAGGCATCAGTCACCACACTCAGCCATTAATGACATGTTTTGATTTTATTTCTTAGGGTTCAAATGTCCCCCTTTCACCTTGTTCTAAGATAATGAGCCAGTCAAGGGGATGGAAGATAAAAGGGAGGGGAAAACAGAATCCTCAAGCAAGCTGCCCAGTGTCAATTCATAATTAAGCTTCCACCAAATACTAAATACAGTTTGAAGTAATCCTCTCGGCACCTTTAAAGTGACAGCTCTGTACCTGTAATGCTTCTTGTACCTGTAACGCTCCTTGTTCTAAACTGGTTTTCTCAGGCACTTCATGAACACTTTCTGAAGAATCGTCAACCTCTTCAATTTCTGAGGATGAAGGACTCTCCACTGTCACAGTCACAGGAAAACCTGGTTGCTTAAAGAGGACAAGATTGCATAAATAACAATATAAACCAAATACCAACTATTAATAAATCTAAGCAAAAGTGATCTTTCTGAAGTATCATTATCTACAAATGTCTTTCACTACTCCTTAGCCTTAAGCAATTAAAAACAAAGTAAAGACACTATTCTTACTATGTCAAAATACAGAATTCTGCCATACATAGTTATGATTAATATTTGGGATCACTCATATTATTTTGTTAAATTTCTTTCACATAAACCAAGTGAGGAGCCAGGGTAAACATTTTTTTCTCAGACCAGCTTTACAGTACAGATGAAAAACTTATTCTCTACCATCTGATACGAAGAGTCAAGAAGGAAGTATAATTTCTCATGCCTTCAACAAGAAAAGTAAGAATTATGATAATTAGAAAGTCAATGAAACTAAAGTGGGAATGATAAAAACTAGAATTGTTTTTAATAAATTGTGTACATTTACACACATACAACTAAAACTTATACAAAAGAAATCTCAACTTTTCCTCATGCTTAAGCCACAACTAGTGAAATAACAACATAATTCTTTGGTCACGTTTTATTGCCACTGGAATGTTGTTCAACATGACGTTTCCAAACATTTAATAATTGACCTGTGAACCTTATATGAAAATAAAATTACAGCATTCATAAATATTTATTCGATCACAAAAAGAAAATAATTGACTTGGTCACAATACCATAAAAAGTCTACAGATCAAAAAGAAGAATGCTGGAGTTATATAACTGTATAGAAGACAAGTCACCAGGATATAATTTCTACCACAAGCAGCAAGTGGCACTCAAGGGGCAACACTGTCACAGAGGGTGGACCTCTCTCAACCTCAGTTGTGCTGTCTTCACAGAGAAATCAGTCTCCCAGGACAACTGGGAAGGAAATCCTGATACTATGACAGAATTAATTTGTTCCAACACTGCAAGGCACTATGACAGGAAGAAAAGCTCTGAAAAAGCAGAGGCTTTGGGATTGGATGCTTCGTTTTGGCTTTAGGATCTCGAAATGATACACTTATACACACACACAAGGATGTACAAGGTCAGACAATTAAGTTCACGAACTCATCCTAGAAAAAGTGCTGCATACCTCATTACTGAATATCACTACCGTCACTTTCGTCTATCGTCTATGCCTTGGGAAGCTATGTACTGATGCCAGGGCCTAGTCTACTTTTCAAAGAATTTTGGAACTCTTTCTGGAATGGCCATCAGAGCTGTCATTGTACAGGGGCTGACAACTAAGTTCATGAACTCATCCTAAGCAAAGTGCTACATATCTCCTAAATATCACTACAATCACCTTTGAAGTACTCCCCTCAGCCATCTGGTGACCACAGTGATATTCAGCAATGAAGTATGTAGCACATTTTCTAGGATAAGTTTGTGAACATAATTGTCCGGCCCTGTATATCCATATAATAATATATATATATATATATATCCTCCCAAAACATTTCTTAAAAAATTAAGGCCATTCTTGATAGCTCCATGTGTCAGTTCAAAAATAGTAGTCAAATTTGCTTCATGGGGCTACAGTTGATTCATGGGAGAAATGGTTTCCTTGCCTCCATATAGAACCATAGGCCCCCACCGTGCAATATAACCCCACAATTATACCACAGTAATGGGAGAGCACCTGGATTAAATGGATTTATTTCAGGAAGGAAAATGTTTCCTGTAAGGCTCTGTTCAATTTAAAAAGCATTGAGGGTCTTTAATGCCTATAAGCCTAGCATTCTGGGTAGCCAAGACGGGTGGATCGCTTGAGCTCATGATTTCTGAGACCAGCCTGAACAAGAGTAAGACTCTGTCTCTACTAAAAAAACAGAAAAAAAAAAGGCAAAACAAAACAAAGCAAAAAAACTAGCCAGTGTTGTGGCAGACACCTATAGTTCCAGCTACTTGGGAAGCTGAGGCAAGAAGATTGCACAAACCCAGCAGTTTGAGGTTGCTGAGACCTATGCCACTACAGCATCCTACCCAGAGCCAGAGAGTGAGACTCTGTCTCAAAAAATAAAATATATAAAAAATAAAAAGCACTGAGAATGATCATCCCATCCTTCCCTCTCTATCCCACTACATATTAAATATAACTACATACCTGATTATCTATATCACGAGTTTTAATTGATGGAAAGCCCCTAAAGAGATAACAACAAATTAAGTTATATTTTGATATAAATACAACAGTTAACATCATTTAATAACACTTACTAGTATACTATCCACATAGAACTGTGTATGGAAATAAATAACATCAAAATAAGGATATGGAAGCCTCTGCTATAGAGAAAACGGAACAGAATTTAGCAGAATGCTTTGTGATAATTCTCTGACCTGCCAAGAAACACATTTGGTTCCTATGTTCAGGATGGTTACAATTACCAATCTAATTTCTTTAACTGGTGATATTAGTGGTTCTCTAATTTACAACTCCTCATGACTAAGATAAACGTGAAATTAATAAGTGTCCCAAGAAGATGATATGAAACCACAAAGTTATAAAAGTAAACTGTAAAGAGTAGGGCCTCGGCATTATAGTTTATACAATAATAGTTCATATTACAATTTGTAGTAAGTTTAGTAGCCAGTTGCCTAATGAAGATTACACACATCAATTTAACATGATTAGCTGGACAGATATTTTACAGAGTACCTATCTGCTAGTCCTATTTAAAATCAAGTCTCTTTATTTTCTTAAGCAATTTTTAACCCCCAAATTCTTTAATACTACCAAGTTGTTCATTTGAGAATAATCTACAGTAACCTAATTCACTTATTAAGCCTAAAATAGTAACAATTTTAAAAGACTTTTATGACAAAAAATAACTGAACAATCACTCCCTGGGTAAGTAATTGGCTAAAGCTAGTTAAATCTAGTTTGATTCACTACATATCATTCTCTGAAATGAGAGTTAGTTCAGTATGTTACATTAAATCTAATTCATATGTCTTACCCATTTTGCACCAAAGTATTTCCCCTATTTAAAATGCCCCTTTCCACATTCCTACATATCCAAATTCCTACTTCTAGGGCTTAGTTTAACTACACATGCTTTAAATGAAACCTTTCTTCACCTACAGAATAGAGATCATTTTAGTTTCCTTTGGATTTTCACAGGGTTACAACTTGCTGTGACATCTAAGAAGTAACCTGAAAACCCTAATTATAATTATTTTTCACCTTTCTTCCTTTAAGGACTCGAGGCAGAAGCCATGTGAGTCTTCTTCCCCCTGCAGAAATAACCAGAGAACTCCCACATGACAAAAGCTCCAAAATAAAGAATTCTGAATGACTGAAATGAAAATACCTCTTCCTTTTTGCACGTTCTGCAGTGCGCCATGGCAAGAAACCAGACACACCAGGTGGTAGAGGTATCGGAGTGTCTTGTTCATTCCCAAGGGAGTATTTTCTTCCATTATTTACAGGTTTCTTTGTAGCCAATCCTGGGTGAGAAAGTGTTAAAAAGAAAGAATACAGATGCACTTGAAGTGTATAGACTAAGTATCATGTATGCCTGCTCTTAAAGGACTTCAGATGGGCACTTGACAATAATACAAGGCCATTAAAAACAGATATAAATTTATATTTTAAAAATATAAATTCTCAACACTGGCTGTGGTCAGACCTGTAAGCCTAGCACTCTGGGAGGCCAAGATGGGTGGACTATCTGAGCTCAGAAGTCTGAGACCAGCCTGAGCAAGAGTAAGATCTCATCTTCTCAAAAAAAAAAAAAAAAAAAAAAAGCCCGGCATTGTGTAGTCCTGTAGTCCCAACTACTGGGGAGGCTGAGGCAAGGAGCTAGAGGTTGCTATGAGGTATGACGCCACGGCATTCTACCGAAGGTGACCAAGTGACTCTTATGTCAAAAAAAAAAAAAAAAAAAATATATATATATATATATATATATATACACACACACTCACACACACACATACATATATATACCTAAGTTCTGTAGAGCAAGAAGTTATCATTTTAACTAAAATACAGGTTGAATATATGAGACATGCAGAGCACACAAAAGTAAATAAAAGGTAATCTCAAATTATGAAAGATTAAACACAATACATTTCATTGTATATAATGCAGAAATAACCACTTTACTGAATCTTGGAATATCTTTGGCATTTTTGAATCTCAAAGACAGATACATAGATACAGTCGCAACTTCTGCCAAACAGAACCATCTGAATTAGACCAGAATTCAATTTAGGCTTAATTTTACCATGTAAAAACTCCCAAAGACTGAAGGTTATAAGTCTGTTGACCTTCAGTGCTATTTAGTTTTACAGAAAACATAAGAAAAACAAATATAACCTAGTGAATAAAAGAATGAAATATAGAGACTTATCTCAATATTACAGAGTCAAGTATTTTTATAGAAAATATTTGGTAGCAAAAGCTAGACCTACATATTAATAGTTTATGTAGAACAAATCACATATTAAAATTTACATTTAAATATTTCTCTCTAATACATGTTTATTAAAATGGTTCTTTTTGGTGTTTTTTTTTTTTTTTTTTAGACAGAGCTCAAGCAATCCACCCCCCTTGGCCTCTCACAGTGCTAGGATTACAGGCGTGAGCCACCACGCCCAATCGTATTAAAATGGCCATATTTATACCCTTACAACCTGTTTTACTATGCAAGATCTACTTTAGCAGTATTATGATGGCATTGAAAACAAAATGCACGTGGTAATACAGGACAAATATTTCATATAGTGTAACTTCTTGATAATCATCACATGGTTCTGTGCAATTTCTCTGGACAAAGGCCCCTTAAAATATATAGAACCTCAGTTCACCTCATGTTATTTCATTTTTGTTTTTCAACTTAATTACCCTCGAAAGATGTTCCTGTGTATTATTTGCATTTATATACCTTCTCCTTTACTTTCAGAAACTAATGCAAATATATGTTTAATTAAAACCCACAGAATTTACATGTACATTATTAGATGAAAAAATTCTTTTTTTTTTTTTTTTTGAGACGAAGGCTCAAGCTATCCCCCTGGGTAGAGTGCCATGGCATCACAGCTCATAGCAACCTCCACTCCTGGGCTCAAGCGAGTCTCCTGCCTCTGCCTCCCAAGTAGCTGGGACCACAGACGCCCGCCACAACGCCCGGCCATTTTTTGGTTGCAGCCATCATTATTGTTTTGGCGGGCCGGGGCTGGGGATTCGAACCCGCCACCTTAGGTGTATGTGGCTGGCGCCTTAGCTGATTGAGCCACAGGCGCCGAGCCAGATGAAAAAATTCTAATAAAAGTTCCTATCTTCTTTCTATAAACATAATTGCAATATAAATGTTGCACAATTTACATAAATTATGTAACCCCCTATACTCACTGAAATCTACTAGCCAGACATCGATTTGGCTTACCTCTATGTCTCCAAATAACTGAGGCAAACACAAACACAAAAAAAAGCCCAAGAGATAAAATTATTCTTAAAATAGCTCAGTGAGCTTGTAAACATCAGTCACATTTCCATTTTCTTTAATCACACTAAATACGAAAAAGTTTTGGTTTTTATTCTCATTCCATGATATCCTGTTATATACCACCAGCTACCAAAATCACAGAATTTCTAATATGGCTTATATATTATATTGTTTTACAGTATAACCATTTTTATGTGTGTAGGTCAATGATACTAAGTCAAGCAACAATTTTTTAAATTTTTAGGTAGCTTCTAAATAGGAAATTATTTGCTGTGAACTGGTGATCTCCTTTTTTTTTTTTTTGAGGCAGAGCCTTAAGCTGTCACCCTGGGTAGAGTGCCGTGGCATTACAGCTCACAGCAACCTCCAATTCCTGGGCTCAAGTGAGTCTCCTGCCTCAGCTTCCTAAGTAGCTGGGACCACAGGCACCCGCTACAACGCCTGGCTGTTTTTTTGGTTGCAGCTGTCATTGTTATTTGGTGGGCCCAGGCTGGACTCAAACCCACCACCTTAAGTGTATGTGGCTGACACCTTAGCCGCTTAACGCCACAGGCGCCAAGCCTTAACTGGTGATCTTAATGTATTTGGTATATAACTAAAGTTACCACAAACTCTTTTCTGGGAAACTGGCAAACTTGAAAAATTTATTCTGTTTCTTCTATATTAGTTAGTCCTGGTTTTACTATTTCAAAATTCAAAGTCATTTATAAGTGACCAGATTTTAAACATTGGTAAAGTGGGACACCAGTGACGGGAGGTAGGGGGTGGTTCTTAATTAAAAATTTGGTCTATATGGAACAACAAAAATTTTCATAGACCGCAAAAATAGTATTGTAATATATAGTTTTTTAATTTCAACATAAGTACAATTTATAAATATAATACATTAAAAAAAATTATGTGTAGGGCAGAGCCTGTGGCTCAAAGGAGTAGGGCACAGGTCCACCCACCCAGGGGACCTTACTCAGGAGGGGAGTAGGGAGTTTACATTAGCCTTTTCATTTCCAAATGAAGTTACATTACCCTTTTCATTCCCAAATGGAGTTACATTAACCTTTTCAGCAGCCAAAAGTATATTCCCTTCCTGTTGTCCTGCCCTTCCCTAGATTGTCGTGCATTCTTTCCAAAAATTGGGACTTTTTTAAAACGCCGTGGGACACGGGACAAATTGTTAAGAATTGGAACTATCCCGCCAAAAGCAGGACGTCTGGTCACCTTAGGGAAAGGGGAGTCAATTGTCCTCTCTGCTCCTCTGATCAGGGCAGTCCAGTTCATGCAGGTAGAGGGAAGCTCTTCTCTACTTTTTCTTGATCTTAAAGGCTTTCAATTCAAAGTATTCTTTGGGGGTGGAATTTTCTTAGTTCCTTCAGTGCCTGGTCCTAATGGTGGAGGCAGGTACTAATCAAAGAATCCCACAAAGATATCTGAACGTTACAACTCTGACGATAAAAGGAGAGGGGCCAAGAGAGATGGGAATTCACCAGTGATCAAACCTCATCCCAAGGGTTGGGGGTCATCCACCCAGATCTGAAGGACAACCATGAGTTGTGAGGCAAAGAAAGCTGGAAAGGATTGTGGCTAGAGGGCACAGCATGGTCAAGGCCCTGCGGCAGAGAGGTGTGTGGTGAATGTGAGTCTCTGCAAGGTTGAAATAGAGCTCAAGACACACAGCTCCAAATTATGATTGTAGGAGACCAGAATATGCCAACCCAAAATGTGCCTCTTTGGTATAATGATGATTTTGAGCTGGTTATTTTGAACACACGGAAGACATAGCTCTGAAAAGTTGCTAATAGAAATAGTTGTAATAGGAATTTACGTCTATACAGAAAATCTTCATTTGTAAGGGCCTCACTTGAAGAACACCATTCTTTTTTTCTTTTCTTTTTTCTTTTTTTTTTTTTTGGCTGGGGCCGGGTTTGAACCTGCCACCTCCAGCATATGGGGCTAGCACCCTACTCCTTTGAGCCACAGGGGCCACCTAAAGAACATCACTCTTCAAGGATAAAGAAGGCAGTGATTTTCATCTGCTTAACAAACCTTATTTTTGTTGAAGGTGCTCTTTTCTAAGAGCCCAGGACCCCCTTTTTCTTTGTTTCAGAAACGTGATGGTATGTAAGCCTGAAGTTTAAGCTCTTTCTTTGTGATCTACTCTAGAGAGTCACTCATTTCTCCCAAGCATATTGGAGGTATCTATGTTAATGAACTTGTATTTGTTTTTCTCTTGTTAATCTGTCTTTTGTTATAGGGAATCCCAGTTAAGAACTATAAAGGGTACAGGGAAAATAATTTTTCCTCCCCTACAGCTTGGTGTGCGGAGGGAGATAAGGCTGGAGGAGTCAGATGATGCAGGGTGTTGGAGGGCTCTGTAGGGGAGGAGAGAATTTTTTTCCTTATCCATCCCTAGATTCATGGCTGAAGCTTCTATAACAAAAGACAGATGAATAAGAGAAAAACACATATGTTTATTTAACAAGAATGTTGCGTGACTTAGGAGACTTTATAAGGAAATGAAGACTCCCCCCAAATGATCAAATTTATGCATTTTTGATGCCAGGTTTGAAGGAATGAGTAATCAGTACCCATATGATTGGATAAGTATGATGTAATGGTCATAAACTGAGGGGAATTTAGCAAGGCCTTGTCAACTAAAGAATCACAGATTCATACCAGCTTGAGCAAGAGTAAGATCCTATCTCTACTAAAAACAGAATAACTATCCAGGCATATTGGCAGGTGTCAGCAGTCCCAAATACTTGGAAGGCCGAGGCTAAAGGATTGCTGGAACCCAGGAGCTTGAGGTTGCTGTGAGCTATGACGCCATGGCACTCTACCCACAGTAACAGTGAGACTCTGTCTCAAAAAAAAATTATGAGATTCATAAATTTGCAAAGGAGAGTTTTGTTACTTATAAAGGGTTTCAGCCTGCAGGCTGGCCATCCCACAGGCTGGGAAGTGTAGCCTCCAGCACAAATGAGGACTTTATGCTGAATGGGTTGGCTCAGAATACATATTTAACAGATGACAGGAAGAGCTGTGACTACTGACAAAGGAGGCATGCGTGCATGTGTAGTAAGCAAACACGTATGTTACATACAACTCATGTTCACTTTGGGGTAGAGTCTTAGCACTTAAATGTATTGCAATTATACTCTACATGTCAAAAGGTGAAATGGAGGATACAACTTCTATAAACCAGCTGGGATCAGTTTGTGGTCAGGGGCCTCTTATCAGGAAGGGATGCTGGGGTGTTGTAGCGTTGAAACTGCAAAAATGGAGGGGCAGCCTCAGACAGTTGGTTGAAAGGGCTGGTTTCTATTTAACCCCTAGGAAAGAAAGTCTAATGGAGATTGATGAGGGGTGAGTACAATGAGGCATGTCGTACCTCTCCTCCTGGCATGGCCAGGAGCTCAGTTTTCAAGGTTTTTCTGGGGTCCTCTTGGCCAAGAAGGTGTCTGTTCAGTCAGTTGGAGGGTTTAGGATTTTATTTTCATTTATCAGCCAGTGTGTTCAGATTCTTCTCCTGTGTCCTTGTGTCTTCAGAGGTAAGCGTGTCCCTTTTCTGAAGGTACAGGGAGGGTATCTCACAAATGAAGGTCTTATGACCTGCTTTGGGGAGAAGAGTGGCAGAGGTGAGAATGACCTTCCTGCTTCTGCCATTTTCTCCAGTGTCAAAGTGCTATATTTGGGGGTAGCATGCCCCAAACCCCATGTTGGCAGTTTTGCTTTGATCCTAAGGTCAATAGGAAATCCTGGAAGGACTTAAATAGGAGGGTGATGCCATCAGATGTGTGTTTGTGGGGGTCAATAATATAGCAGGGAGAACAGAATGGAGGGGCCAGAGTAGAAGCAGGATATCAAAAGCAGAGGTAGATGAGGACTTGGGTGCAGATGATAGGAGTCAGAAGGATTTTAGGCAGGGACAGGGAAATGGGGAACAAGAGAAGAAAGAGAGTCAGGAGAGGGGGTTGGGCACAGCCAACAGACCTGCAAAATCCCCAGCAGGAAGTTTCATAACCCCCATGGAGGGTGTCCATGACCTACGCAGTCATCAGTTAATAGCTATCACCAGGTGGGACATACCAGGAGGAACATGCTCCCGAGGGAACTGGGTGAAGAAAGCCCACAGGTGTAAATAAGGAGCCAATAACCACGAGCTAGTTTAATTTGAAAAAGCCAACCAGAGTGTGCCACCAATAACTAATCCCCCCTAGACAAAGGCCCAAAAGTGGCAGCCTGCTCGGAACCCTGTCCGTAACCCCCTCTGCTATGCTGGGGGCTTTGCTTTCCTTTTTTTTTTTTTTTTTTTTCAATAAATTCTCTTGCTTTTGCTTACTTGCAATCCATGAAAACCTTCTCTGATTCCCAAGGTAAAGGACCTCAGAGGAAAAACACAACACTGAAATCACAGGTTGCTGATTGTTGGGAGCAGGAATAAGAACTGGGGATTATTGGAATGCTGCTCTATGCAACCAGGGCTCCCTCCTGCTGGGTCCTCCTGAGAAGCCAGCACAGGGCCTTCAAGTCCTGCCATCCCACCCCACATGGAAGGCTGGGCCATCATCCACCCTCAAGTGCAAACAGGGGAAAAGCCGAGAGGACAAGAGGAGAAGCCTGGAAGTATCTGACCCTGTGAGAAGGCTACTGCAGTCATCCAGGTGAGAGAAGGAGGTAGCATGGTCTAGGGTAGTGGCATGGAAGAGGGGGAAGTGGATGGATCCCAAAAATGATTAGGAGTTACATCGACAGGTCTTGGTCATGGATTTTGTTGAAAGAAGTGCTCTTCACAAAGCAAATTCTGATGGAAGACTACGTACCAGGGTAGAGAGGGAGGGGATGGCTGGAAGTTCTGGGTCACATGTGGTGATCTGGAGGTGCCTTTGAGACAGCCCAGAGAAGGTGTTGAGCAGCAGCTGAATCCGGCATATGGATTGGGAGCTTTGGGGAGACATCCAAGCTGGAGCCATAAAAGTGTGAGTCATCTGAGTCTAGGTGGAAATTGAAGCCATAGGTGAACATGAGATCACCTGGAGAGAGGACAGAGGGAGAGGAGCCTCTGAAGAGGGCAGAGAGCCAGGCTGCCTCCCCCACGACCACCTGCAGCTGCCTCCCTCCCTGACCACCCCCCAGTGCCTGCCTCGCAGGAGGGGCTGACATTGCAGCACTAGTGATTCTAATTGAATTTAATTGTCTCCTCCAAGTTGTGCTAAAACCTTTTCAAAGTCCCCTGAAATTAGGGAACATTGATAACACCACTCCTCGGGGTTTTAATCTGTGTCCTCCCTGGAAACGGTGATTAATTTTTTACAAGCTAATCATATCTCTTAGGCAGCTGTCAGCAGAGGACCCGGCATCTCTCATCAATAATGAAGTGATCCCCGTGCCCGTGTCTCTCTGCAGCCTCCTGCATCATTCACTAGGAGGGCTTCAAACAAAGAAGCTGAGGGGGCCAGGTCTTCTTAACTGGTGTCCTTCATAATTATCCACCAGGCTGGCAGGGGTGGGAGGGGGCGGGAGGGAAGGGCAGGGGATATAAAAGCTGATTGATGTGCTCACATCTGGCTCCCCTTTTTAACATGCTCTCACCTGCCTGTGCCATCTGTCTATCATCTCTGCCCAGCCTGCCCCCCTCCTCTGGCTACCTCATTGGCACCCCTCTCGCTCTGTTCCCTGCCCTTCACTGTCCCCTCATTTCTTCCTTTCTATGATAACTCCTTCACACAGGTCTTTTGGCCAGATTCTGTCCTTTGACCATGCAGCATCATATACTACAAGGCAGAGGAGGAGCTGTGGTACCCATTTGACAGATAAGTAAACTGAGGCCCAAAGAAGAGAAGCGACTTGCTCAAGGTCACAGAGAAGATCAGTGGCTGTCAGAGCTAGACCTACAGTTCGGTGTCTCCCAGACCTGTGCTCTTCCCCCGCAAACCTCAGGCTAGTCCTACCTGGATAGAGCATCCACACAGGGCTGCTAATGAGGAATCATTGTCCTTTTCCCTGTCAGTCTCAGCTCAGATGTCTTCTTGGTGGACTTACTGCCCTGTGCACTGAGCTGGCCCTGACTTCTGTCACCCTTTGTGAATATTTCTCTGAGGCCAAAGGTCAGAAGTACACAGTGGCCAGAGATATGAGTGGGAGGAAGCAGTGATGGGAGTACAAAAGCACAAGGTGCTGGCTGCTTCCTCCTCTTTGGCCCCCGTGGACAGGGCTGCCCCTATTGGCCAACTGGGCATATTCCAGAAACAAATGGAAACCTGGTGCCTGAAATCCCAAGTGAGCCTGATTTCCTGCATCTAAGCCTTCTGCAAATGTCCTGGAAGGGCTAATAGCTAAAATGTAATCCAGCGACGTGAGACCAGCTGAAAAAGGACTCTGAGTCCAGTGCTCTTTCTTCTATCCAGGGAAGGCAGACCCTTTCCTTGGGGAGGTGGTTCGCTCTCCTTCTCTTTAGACATAGCTCTGATAGGTCCTAGGGCCTCCCCTGATCTCTATAGGTGGGCTCCGAATCTCTGGCTAGACCTTGTACCAAAGCAAAGGCTGAGCTTGCTCCCTGGAGACCCAACTCAACATGTCACGGACCCCCACCCATGACCCTCCCAGTTCCTCCTACCCTTGTCCCTCTGTCCCACTTCTGGGTTGCTGCTAGAGTGAGCAATCGTTAGTGTATACTCAGGACGAGGGGGTTTCCAGGGACATAGGACATTGTTTTAAGGCTGAGAAAGACCCAGGCAAACCCTGGGCACCAAGATGACTTAAAGTTCCCTTCCTTCCAGGCCCCAGGCTGGAAACTTTAGGGTTGGAGAGAAACTGTGTTGGGGGCCATGAGCGGAGGAACCCTCCCTGGACCTACAGCCTGGTTCCCACCCCTCCACCAAGGTGACTTTGGTTATGGTCCCAAACGCCTCCACTGCTGACTCATCTGAAACGTATGTGATAATAATAAAAACCAACTTTGCAAGATTGCTCTGAGGAGGGAGTGAGACGGTGCATGAAACTGAGCACAGCACCTTGGCACATGGTGAGTGTCAGTAAACGGTGGCTCTCACAGCCGTCCCTAAGACCCTCTTGCTCCTCACTGACCACATTTAATGCATGGCCAAATCCCACCAAACCCACCAGGGCTTCTACTGCTTGCAGAATACAGTCCCCGTTTCCCAGCTTGGCATTCCAAGCCTTTGCAGTCAGCCCTGGCTGAGTGTTGTGGCCTCCCCACCCCTTCACCTATGGGCACCCTTCCAATCTGCCCCCCACACTCCAGGGGTCCCTCTCCTGACTATCTTATACCCATTTTGGATTCAGAAGCAGAAGCTTCCCTCTGGGAGGTCAAGTCATTTGCCTGAGGTCACATAAGAGCTTGGGACAGAACCTGGAGAGGTGGTTAGGAGTGAATTTGGGCATCAGACAGACTTGGGTTCAAATCCTGACTCTGGTGCCTTCCCTGAAAGTGACCTCTACATACCCCTTCACCTCCCTGAGCCTCAATTTTTCCTTTTAAAAATAGATAATCCTAAAACCTGCTTTCTAGAATCTTGGGAGGATGACATGATACATTCTCTGCTTGGCACATAATAGGGTCTCAGTAAAGTCCCTTCTTGTTATTAGCTTAGTTTGAGTGGGAGGGTCTTATTTGCTTTTGACTCAGTGACTATTTCTTGGGCCCCCACCCAATCCAACTCAGTGAATATGTCCAGAGCCTTTGTTTGGAGGTCCACAGGGTGCCAATCAAAACAGAACCCACTAGGCCAGGGTTTGAATCCTGGCTCCAGCGCTGCTACATGTGTGACCTTGACACGGTCATGCTGCCTTGGGCTAGAGGTTACATCCACACGTTGGCCCAGGTCAGGAAGGGCAACTGTGGATGGAGAAAGGCAGGTGTTGACTCGCTGTCCCTCTCAGCCTGGCCCCTGTCCTCTACTGTCCTGGCTCCAGAGGCGCTCATGGTGTCCTTCTAATGAACTGCAGGCCAAGGATGGCCCAGCCCGCCTGAGCCCTGGCAGAGGCAGAGACAGTGCCTTTAATGCTGCTCAGATCCCTGGTTCCAGGCGAAAACGCTGCATTTGCATTTAAATGGAGGTTTGGAAGTCTGTAAATCTCCATTTCCCCACCGCAGAGGCCTAATGGCTGTTTAATCATGTTTAGATGAACCCCCTGGAGCACTTGGGGTTGGTGCATCTTAAATCCAAGCAGCAGAGACAAAGATCAAATGAGGGGCGTTCAGGCAGAGGACTCTTTGCTCATGTCAGGCCAGCGCTGCCGGGCAGGCATGAGGACAGCTTGGTGATCTAGGACCTGAGTAGGCCCCTGGTCCCTGTTATCTTCCAGGAAGGCTTCTGCGATTGCTCAGAGGAAGCCAGCACCTCAGACTCCCCCAGCCTTCCTGTTACACCCTAGAGAGGAACTGCAGTGGCACATGGTAGCCAGTGGCTGAGATGTGGCTTCAGAAGGATCTGGATTCAAACCCCGACCTACCCCTGATTAACTGTGTGGCCTTGGGCAGGTCACTCAACAGTTCCAGGTGCCCCAGTTATTATCTATAAAGAGAGAAGATACTTCTAAATCATCTTGATAAAGTCCCTGGCACACAATAGGGGCTTTAAAAACAGTAGTCAATATAATTCCAAATTGCCCTTGAACTTAGAGGGATTGGGTTTGGGGTCTGGCTTCATGACTTTGATTCTCAAACTTCCAGGTGAGTCACTGGGGAGCTTGTTCAAGATGCCATCTGCGTCCATTCTCATTCCAACCCTAGGTGCTTGGAGAAAGGGAGCTTTAAGGCTCAGTAAGAGATAATGACATGCATTTGGCCATGGCAGCATCCTTTATGTCCCTGTCTTTGCCACTGGGCATGTCTTAGGTGGCACCAGGTGCACTGGCTTGTCCTGCTGTGCGTATGTGAATTCAGGTGGCACCATGTGGCCCAGTGTGAGGGCTATAGTCCATGCCATCCTTCAAATAGTACCTGATGCTTCTATGGCCCCTGTTGCGGTGTGATGCCACTTTCTAATCTGATTCTAATGAGATCCTTATAAGAACCCCATGAAACATATTCCATTGTCCTCTCTTTGTATAGGAAGAAACAGGATCAGAGAGGAGAACAGCTTTCTTTAGGTCACCAGCTGGGGAGGAGCTACTTCCCGCACCCTCTGCTGACTCATTCAAGGGCAAAATGAGATGGTGCTCTTGGGATCAGCTGGATTTGGAACCTGCCCTTTGCCTCCGTGGCTTTGCATCCCTTTCTTCCAATTATGAGGAGGAAGCTGGGATTTTCATTTTCTGATCATTTCTACCTTCAAAGGTCACGGCTCCTGGGGCTCCTCTGAGATCTCAGGCTGCAGGGGCACAGGCGTGGCCTCAGGGCACTGGATACTGCTAGGCCCCTGAATAGCCTCCCGACACTTCACCCCACCATGTCAGCTCAGGGCCTTCCCTGGACTGTGCTGGTTGTGTGTGGCAGGAGCAAGGTGTGATCCTCCTTCACCTGGTGCCTTGGGCAGGGCACCTTCCCAAGATGGCATTTTCAGTCTTCCTTTGTCCCTGGAATTTTGAGCTGGGTTTGCCAGGGACAACCAGGTCAGCCTGGAGCAAGAAAGTCTCTAAGGACTGGGGCACGATGCTGGAGGTGGGGGGCTATCAAGTGGATGAAGACAACTCTCACCACCTTCCTCCCTCTGCCTCTGCCCCAATGGGCTTGTCCTGGTTCAACACTTCCCCCAAGCTGTGCCCTCAACTTCTGCCTGAGGGACTCCCCTACCCCAGAACAAGCCTACCATTCTGAAGAAGCCTTCCAGCCAAAATTTGTTTCCTTCTCCTGTGACTTCATAGCACCTTTTATTCAGTGCTTTATTTGTACTGGTCCCTGCAGCTCTTACCTCTGAGGTAGGACCAGGGACCTGTCCCATCCCTTCATTTGAAGCAGAGAAGCTCCCCTTCTTTCTATTCTAAACCTGGGATGTTGCCTCAGTTTTTCTTTCAGTCCAAGTTTGGGGAACCATGTGGTCTCCTGAGTCCTTTCCATCTGAGAATTCTGTGATCAGTCTCAAGTTGCAGGGGGATTCCTGGAAGCTGGGGATGACCTCTGTAGGCTCTGCCTATGTTCCCACCTCACCTATGCAGAATTAGGCTCTGACTATGTTCCCACCCCACCCATTCACCTATTCAGATCCTTATTGTCATGATATTTTATGTACTCATCTCTCTTCCTCATTAGATTATGAGTTTCTTGAAGGCAGGGACTATGTCTCATTTCCGACCTGGTACGTAGGCCTGGGGCAACACGGAATAAGTGCCCAATGAATGAGAGTTGTTACTTGGTCTTGTGCAGTAGTATTCAGGGACACTGTATAACCAAGTAGTTCAACACAGTCATTGGCATCAGACAGACCTGGTTTGAATCCTAGCCTTACCTCTTATTGATTCTGCAACACAACTGACACGAAGCAAGGGTGCAGTAAATGGAGGTTTGTTGAATAAATAGGCCTTGGGCTCTGTGTGAGCAAATGAATGTGTTCACCTGTGTCTTTAGCCAGCTTAATATGAATTCCTGCTTCCTCGTTAGTAAAACAGAGATAATAATATCATAATAGCATTCTAGGGTTGTTATGAAGACCAAATGGTTAATGTACGTAGAGTACTTAGTCCAGTCCTGGGCACTTAATAAACTCTCAATAAATGTTGGATCGTATTATTGTTATTTTTGTTGTTACTAAAGATCCAGGTGACAACCTTGGCACCTAACTTGCCATTCCCCAACCCCTGGTGGTACAGAATGCCCTGACCTTGACCCAAATGGGCTGGTGCCTTCCCTAGGACTATACCTCCATGTCCCCAGCACCTCCTCTCCATCACCTGCCTTCCCCCTTCCCTAGGTCAGACTCCACTGCTCTCAGCCCAGTTTCTTACTATCAGCTCAGCGCGGCAACCCTGATTGGGAATTTGTTTTATTTTTGAGCCCATCCCCTCTCCCTGAAAAAAAAAGCAATTAAACTCGTGCTTAGCAGAGTGGGTGGCTGTAATCTGTCGTTTGCCCATCTTATCCTGTCAAGCTGTCCCATTTCCCACCAGCTTTGCTTAGGCTAGGATGGGAAATTTGCATAATCAGTAAAAATAGAACTCAAAAAGTATGTGTGTATGGGGCTGGTTTCAGGCCAGCAAATTATAAGTACAGCTTTGGGGACCCAGGCTGACCTAGGAGAGTTGATGGGGGAGGGATCTTCCTTAACTTGGAGAAGCTGCTACAAGGTCTGGTCCCCTTGTCACTATTAGGCAGGACAAGTCTCCATCTCTTACCCGGCTAGGTTGATACCTAGAAGCCAGGCCAGCCTCAGAGGGGCTGGACCTGCCTGGTCTTCATGCTTCTCTCCACATACAGCCATCAGTGGCTCCCCAGTGCCCAGACACCATGTTTCTCATCTCATGCTGTCTCTCCTCAAGGGGGCAGTATGGCAGAACTGGACATGTGCTTGGATTCCAACTCCTGGCTCTGCCATGGATTCCATTTAGAACTTGAGTGCAGGTTGTTTATTTGGGAAGGAATTTCAGGAAGCATAGCAAGGATTCAGGGAGAGTGCACCAGGAAAGAGAGAAGAGTTCGTAAAAGATGTGTTACTGAGTGGGTCACAGCTGTGGGCACCTGGGATCAAGCCCTTTCAGTGCTCTCTGAAAGCCTGAGTAGAGCATGCTTTAGAGTTGTCCCACTGAGTGTTGAGGAAGGGAGCAGACTTAACCCTTAGCGTAGATTGCTCATTAAGAGCCTCTGTATGTCTATACTCTTGTGGACCCACCCTGTCCCATTCCCTGGTTAACTCTGGGTGGGGCCGTGTGACTTGCTTTGGCTTGATGGCACTCATAATTAGGGCTGGTCCTCTGGGAGTGCTACTGCCATGACACAAGAAACCTGGGCTATCCTGCCAGGGAGGCCACACAGAGGGGCACCCCAGCCCACACTTGCCCCTGAATAGCAGGTGTAGGAACAAGGCCATCATGGGCCATCCAGTCCAGATAAACTTCCAGGCAACTGTAACAGCACCAGGGGCTCAGGCAAGATAGCAAGAGAACCTTCCAGCTGAGCACAGCCTGACTATAGAATCACAGGCTGATAAACAATTGTTGTGTTAAGTTGCCAAGGGTGCTATTGTATATCATGCCACAGTAGAGAACTGATACCTCCACCCACTCCTACCCTTCATTATATGAGATGCTCTGGGAGTGTTAATTCCCTTCTGGCCAGCCCTGAACACAGAGGAAGCCTTCAGTCAGAGAGACATCCTACTTGATGTATATGGGACCTATCCACCTGAGATGCAGGTGACTTCCCAGTGGGCCAAGGTGATGGGCCAGAGCCCTGGCAGTACCTACTATGGACACCTGGCTCTGAGGATAATCAGAGGGTGTTTCCTGTGGAAGATGGCCCTTCTAAGAACTAAGCTCCATGAGGAAAGACACCTCCTGGATCACCATCTCTAGGTATGCCATCTTTGTTGGATGTATGAATGAGAAAATTATAAGTTGAGTTGAAGCTGGAGAATTAGTAGAAATTAACCAAGTGACAAGGGGCAGCCAGAGATTCCTGGGCAGGAATATTAGTGTCCAGCTGCTGTGCCCAGGCCAGTGTGTCTGGAGTCAGGAGGGAAGGAGAGTGCAGAAGAAGGTGAGGCTTAGGAGACCAGGCAGGACCTTGATATGGCTCCCCAGATGAGAGGAGCCTTTGCCCAACTTGCCTTAGGAAAAACCACTCTGCCTGCTTCATGGAGAAAGGCCTGGAGGTACTAAAACAGGAGGCAGAAGCCTGGTGTGGAGGGCATTTCACAGTCCAGACAGAGCTCAGACTTGGGTGGGTGTGGAAACGGACAGAAGTAGATGGAGCTGAGAGATATTTCGGCAGTGACGTCAACAGGCCTCGGTAGAGTAGCAGGAGCCCAGCTGGGGCCCACTAGGTCCCTGCAGCCTCACTTTGCTCCTGCCTGCCCTTTCTGACTCATCTTCCAATGGCATCTTCACTGGGAAGCCTTCCCCTGCACCCCACCCCACCTCAGGAAACACTGGAGACCCCTCCTCAGGGTGTCTAGAGTCCTCTTTTTAAAACTTCAATGATGACACATTACCATTGATGGTCACTTTTTAATAGCGCTGGGCTCACCATAAATATTGTCCTCTTTCCTCCCTGCATCTCTTTTCACCTCCCCACTTCTTTCCTTCTGCATTCACTGGAGGTTCCCAGGTCTCTCTTAATATTAAACCACCCCCTCCCCCATTCCCCTCCCCCAAAGAGAAGGCATGGGGAAGGGGAACAGAGCCTAGCACGTGGGTCCAGATGGATCCGAGTTTAAACCCAGCTCATCTGCTTAGTTCCTGTCTTGCAGAATCTCACTGACTCACCTATGAGATGCTGTACATACACCTTACAGGACTGGTATAAGGACAGGTAATATTGTAAGCATGCAGGACCGGTTCTCAGCAAAAGAGGGCTGCTTTTAACCCTGGGTCCAAGGTCTGAGGTGGATTTGACGGGCCAGGGAGGAAGGGATGCCTTGGTCTCTCTTTTCTCCTCGTGAAATGGGCATCCTGCTTTTCTGAGGCTGTGGAGTGCCTCCTTATTAAATGAGCAGCCGAGTGATTAGGTTGTTCTCCGAGGCCTGGCTGACATCCCATTTTCATTTGCAAAGCCAGTTAGGAGGAGGTAATCTTTTATTTTTTTTTTCTTTTAAATTAAATAGGAAAAGTTCTGCAGGAATCTTTGAAATGTTCAGAGTGGTAGCTTTTTAAAATAAAAGGGAAGATAAAGGGAGCCATCCTAGTCCTTGGGTCACAGAGGGATTGTGTGGTCCCAACGTTGTTTGAAATGACAACCGTCAGCAGACATCCGGGGACTCGCTTTGTTGTAGAGAGAACCCTAGGGTTTGTTATAAGGGGTTTTGCCCCACTGAGCCCTCTCGGGAGAACACTTCCAAGGAGCTCGGTGCATTTTATATCCATTAGAGTTTCACTTGTCAAATCAGAGACGTAATGAAACCGGTCTCCGATGCTTCACAGAGAATGCATGTGAGGACATTTTGATGAAGTTAAAAGTGTTCTACAAATATCAGGTATTATTAGTGGTGGCTGCCATGCCCTGAGAGGGGAGGTACTTTTCCCAAGGTCACAGGGAGAGTGGGTGGAGGAGGCAGAAAAGGGAAGCAGAGCCTCCTCTTGAGCAGGGACCGTCTCGTTTTCCTCACCTTGTCTCCATAGCACCGAGAACAAGGCCTGGCTCACAGCAAGTGCGCCGTGAATATTGTTCATTGAACAAATGAATGAGTGGATGATGCTGTGAAGGACCAGTGACTCATCCCTACGGGGTCTCCCATTCCATCAGAGGCCTGGACTGGCCCTGTCTCCTTCTTCCTCTGTCTTCCCACCTCCCGAGGATCCCCCCACCTCCCTGGGCCTGCCTCTGGGGTTATGATCAGATCCCACCTTTTTAACCCTTGCACCATCTGTGCCCTTTGCCGTGTGACTTTGCATTTCCTGGTTGAGGACGTTTCTCACGCTCTGACTTTGAACTTGGCCATGTCACCTGCTTTGGCCAAATAGAATGAGGTAGAAGAGACAGGTAGGGAGCCTGATTCTTAGCTTAGGACTTAAGAGGCCTTGTGGGGTTCCACCATAGTTGCTGGAAAGCATGCTTGAGCTGGCCGCAGATGCAGGACAAGAAACACACGGGGCTCAGCTGCCCTTGTCAAGCCAGCCATGTGGAGCCCAGCCCAGAGCAGAGCCTCCCCTGCCTACCTGCAGATTGTGGGGGGGGGGGTGGCTTAGTAAGTGTGTTATCTATCACTGAGGTTTGGGGTTGCTTGTTACACAGCACAATTGATGCTGTAATCCACTATTCACTACCCTAGTCCTCCAAGCCTCTCCCAGCCTGGTTCAGAATTTACCTCTTCTTGGAAGTCTTCCCTGACTTCCCTAACCTGGTTACATTCATTCATTCACTAAATCCCTACCTGATATCAGCCCACTGCTAGAAGTTGGGAGTAATAAGAAGACATAATACAGTCCCCTGAGGATCTCCAGTTTAGTGAGGGAGATGTAAGCCAACAGATGTCATTGTTACTGCTGTCATTATTAATGCTGCTAATCTATCAGCTCCCATTTGTCGGGCATTTACCGAACAAAGCACTTGGTATACATTGCTTCCTGCCATCTTCACAATCAATCTCTCGGGGAATAGTTTATACTCATTTTACATCTGAAGATACTGGAGCTCAGAGAAGTTGATGTGCTTGGCTGAGGCCAAATGACAAGGAAGCAGAGGGACAGGGATCTGTACCTTTGCATCTGTGAAGGAGGTGGTGTGGGTGTACCATGGAGGTCAGGCAGGGTGTGATCAACTCTGCCTGGGCTGGTCCTGAGAGGTGCAGGAGACAGAGCGAGGCAGGGCAGCAGAGAGGCCCCTGAGGTGGCGACTCTGCAAATCTATTAGCTCCCATTTGTCCGACATTTACCAAACAGAAGAGTTGGAAGGCCGGGAAGTACAAGATAAAGTCCTAAGCTTGTGTCTGGGGCCTGAGGCAGGAATGGGAAGTGCCAGGAGCGGCAAAGTCACCTGAGTGAGACTGTTACAAGTGTAGGTTCCTGGGTTCTTCTCCAGGACCACCGAGTCAGGATTGGTTGGTGCAGACAGCAGGGACCAGTAGTTCTTTAAGGTTTGTGGGTCGATCTGATGCTCCTTAAAAGTAAACAAAACATAAAAAACCTCTGAGGAGGCCAGAAGCCTTCCAACCCCCATATGCCCCTGAAGCTGTGCCCTCTCTCTCTCCTCTGCGCTCTCATGGCTTCTGGTCAATGTCCCCTACTTGGCACGGAGCTGCTCACCGATTGTGTCCTTGGTGTGTTGTGGCCAGACTGGGTCCTTGACAGCAGCCCGGGAGGACTGTGCTTTTTTTTTTTTTTTTGGCAACCCCCACAGTAGTTGTCCCCAAGGTGGGTGGGTGGGTAGCCAGTTCATTGTTGTAGTTATAAAGTTAGAAAAGGTTTGGAAGACTCTTCTGAGAGGCCTAGACGCTGTACAGGCATCATTGTCATCATAAAAAAAAAACAACAACAATACTGTAATTATGGAGTTCACTGCTCCCTGTCACTTTGTTGGGCACGTTATATCATGACTCCACTTCAGCCTCCCAAGGAGGTGCCCTAGGGGACCACCTAGGGCAGGGAGATAATGACGAGTCCCTCAGGGTCTCAGATGGAGCCAGTGAACTCAAGACCTGAGAAGCCTTCGGGGCCCTAAATGCCCCTGGTTAGTTCAGCGGGAGGCAAGAAGGACACTTAACCAGGGTCGGAGCTGTTAAGCAGCGGGGGGGATCTGGATAAGCCCCTCCCTGCTCTCTTCCTTGGTTCCCAAGTCCGGGATGGGGAAGGTGATAATCCTGTCTCCTACACTGACCTTGTACAGTAAGGGTGATGGTCACACTCCCCAGGAGGAGTAGCAGTGGGAGGAGAGAGGTGTACATTCTTCATCTCTCTGCTGGGCTGGGGTGCACACCCCTAGTCCACTTGGTCCCTGGTCCAGCCAGCAAACCTGTGGGAAGAAACTTGGGTGGGGATATCAGTTTGGAAAAAAAGCTGGCTACATCCTATGGGGGATGGGCAATCACTCACCTTTGTTATGCTGGGTTCTCTCTCCCATGATGAGAGGCAGGGTGGCCTTCCCTGTCACCTCATTACAATGGCAGTTGTCCCAAACTCTATATCCTCCTTCTTGGCTTCATCTTGGAATATATCTGCTCAAACATCACTTAACTGAGTTACTCTGTTGACTGCCTCCCATGCAGCATGTCAGTATCACAGGGGGTGGAAATTCTGTCTGTTTCACTTTCTGTCCACGCTCCAAAGTCTAGAGCAGTGGCTGGCACCTAGCAGGTGCTCAAGGAATGTTTGCTGAGTAATCAGTGGAACACAAAAGGTGTTGGCGCTGGTGCCCACTGGTCTTAAACACCCCAAGACGATGCCGTGGGCTCATGAATTGAGGTGTGCATAGAGGCCAAATGGCCGTTCGTGCAGATGCCAGGTTGACAGTGGCAGCTCTCTCTTTTTTCAGCAGCCACCAGCTTCTTGAGAGTGATGTGCACTTTACCTGGGACGAGCTTTGATCTAGAAGTCCAGAGAGAACCTCACTTTTCCCCATGCACTGGGGAAAAGTGCACTGCTCCTGCCTGCTGGGTCTGAGAGGCTGGAGAGGAAGAGCCAGCTCAGACCCCAGGCTCCCTCTCAGCAGCCCTGTGTCCCCGGCAGCCAATTAGGCTCCCTCCGCCCTCTTTCTGAACCTCTTCATCTGGAGCCTCCAGGGCGATTAGGACAGTGAGTGAACAGCGTCAGGGCCTGGCTCTGGGCTCTTCTTATTGAGGAGAGGATCAGAGAAGAAAGTTGGAGACGCAGTGTCTCAGAGACACCTCCCAAGCGTTACGATCCACAGATGGCACAGGGACATTGTCAGAGAAGGAGGCTTCCCAGGAAACCCGTTCCTCACTGCCTCGACCGCCACTGCTCAGCTATGAATGTTTCTCAAAGCTGGGTCCACAGGCTCGGTCTCGAGGGTACCCAAAGTATGTGCAAATATGCACATTTCTGGGCGTCTTCTCTAGAACCACTGGATTGGAATTCAGGAACTGTATATCTTAGTCTGTTTGGGCTGCTAAACAAAAATCCCATAAACCAGTGGCTTATAAATAACAGTCAGGAGACCTGGAAGCCCAAGACCAAGGCACGGGGATCCTCTGTGTCTAGTGAGTGCTGCTCTCTGGCTCATGGTCTGAATCTCCTCACAACCTCCTCCCATGATGAAAGGGACTGGCTACTTCTTGGGGGTCTTTTCTATAAGGACCCTCATTCCATTTGTGTGGACAGAGCCCTCGTGACAAAACTAACCACTTCCCAAATGTCCTCCCATTTAACACTGTCACATTAGAGATTAGGTTCCAATATCTAAATTCTGGGGGGACAAACATGTAGGCCGTAGCAGTGGATGACCCAGAATCAGCACTGTAATGTCTCCCTGTGTCGGGGGGCTCCAAGACCAACACCAGGTTTGATGATTTGTAAGGAGGACTCAGCGTAGGGTTGTACTCACAGCTGAGATGTATTGCAGAGAAATCACACAGAGTAAAATCAGCAAAGAGGGAGAAGGTGCATGGGGTGAAGTCTGGAGGAAACCAGGACAACCTTCCAGAGTCTTCTCCCATGGAGTCACACAGAGGCTCTTAATCCCTCCAGCAATGAGTTGGAGAGTTCATGGGAAGTGCTGTTTGCCAAGGAAGCCTGTTAGTGACATGGTGCCCAGGGTTTGATTGGGCACCATCCTCTACCTGGCACAGAGTAAAAAGTAAAAAGCCATGCTCTTTGCAGGCACAGTTTGTAAATCGTGAGCCACTCTCATCCGGGAATGGCGGGGGCCCTCCGGAAACCAAGCTGCCTGATGCCATCCTAGGGCCAGTCCTGCAAGCAGCCCTTTGAAGGGTGGTGGCCTCAGGCTGCTCTGCTGACTCTTTTCTGCACCACGTTGGAGATTTGTGCACTTCGAAGTTGGAGATTCACTCACTGGTCTGGTGGAAAAAGCGGGTTGATCTATTCCACCTCTGGTCACTGTGTGACTCCTGATAAGTGACTCGATCCCTTCAGACCTGACTTATTTGCAACAAAGAGTCTTGTTCTCTCCCAAGCAGGTTAGATCCAAATCTCAGGCAACCTCTCCCTTTACTAATGGGAAGGGAGGAGACCCCTCTTTGAAGGAATCCTGCTGTGCTCAGGGCTGAATTTGACCTTGGCAGGGGTGCAACGAGGGAAAAAGGAGGTAGCAGGGAGGCAGAGCACCTCAGATGCATGCGGATGGGTGCTCTGGACCCCAATAGCCCCTCTTGGGCTCTCCCCTGTGGGACCCTGAACCAGGGCCCAGGCCCAGGGTTCCCTCTGCACAGCTTGGCCACTTGGAGTGGGAGAGATGAGGCACTGAACCAAGTGAGACCCAGAGATTGCCCTTGAGGGAAAGCTGGCAGGGGATCGGGGTCCTGGGACCCCAGGAGGGAAATCCTCTGCTGACAATGGCACCTGCAACCTTGGACAAATCACACGTCCTTGTTGAGGAGCAGCGGCTTCCTCTTTAAAATGAGGCTGTAATGCCTATGATTTAGAGAAAGATTGTAGAGATGAAAATGGATGCTTGCTGAACAGTTTTGAAAGAGCTTTGTAAGCATTACGGCAGGTTATACAGTTACGTATAGATCTCTGCTAGTTCCCCTTCGGGACTGGCGTACAGTGTACAAGGTACAACCCCTGCAAGGGACCCACCCTTTCATCCCTGGGCAGGTATTTGAGTCCTTTCACGTTGCTATGAGGGAACACCTGGGACTAGGTCACTTATGAAGAAAAAGAGGTTTATTTGGCTCACGGTTCTGCAAGCCATACAAGAAACACAGTGCTGGCATCTGCTTCTGGGGAGGGCTTCAGGGAGCTTACACTCAGGGCAGAAGGTGAAGGGGACAGGGTTTGTGCAGAGGTCACATGGAGAGAGTGGACGCAAGAGAGGAGGTGCCAGGCTCTTTCTTTTTTTGAGACAGAGCCTCAAGCTGTCCCCCTGGGTAGAGTGCCATGGCATCACAGCTCATAGCAACCTCCAACTTGCATGGAAACTAATAGAGAATTCACTTCCCCCTAGAGGACTAATCTACTTGTCCACGCCCACAACCCAGACACCTCCCATTAGGCCCCACCTCCAACACTGGGGACTGTACTTCAGCATGAAGTCAGAGGGGTCAAATGTTCAAACCTCAGCAGCAGAGGGAAGAACAGCGGGCTGGAAGTTTAGGCCCAGCTCGGTCATTGATTTGCCTGCTGATCTGGCACATCCTTCTCCCTCTTGGGGCCTCAGTTTTTCCCATCTGCAAATTAGAAACAGTAATATTTCTGCCTATTACCTCCCACCACTTCAGATTCTTTCTTTTTCCATCTCCATCTTACAGTCCCAGAACTGCCCCCAAGACACATCTGTGCTGAAGGCCTTGGACCAGCTCATCTCTGTGGGACTTTCCAAAGGAGTGTGGAAAATGTTGCCTTAGACAGGCCCCTCTTGGAGACTCAAGGCACGTCCCCATAGTAAAGGCTCTGATAAGTCCTACAGCAAGGACATTCTCTCAAAGTGGCTTGTTCGTGGAAGTCCTTTGGGAAGAATGCTTGTCAGCACTCTGCAGGGCAGTCTATAAATTCTCTGGGTGGTTGTGGGCAGTGTGTGTGTAGGGGGAGGCAAGAGCTGGACAAGCTGAGTCTCAGTTATGTCCACCTAATGCAGATCCACTGACTTCCCCCGACAGGCGACTCCGTGTTCTCCCCTGGCCTCAGTCTGCCTGAGGGAAATGACCTGTGAGGCTGGAGTTACCGGCATCTGCTCCAGTTCCTCCAGCTGTTCTTTTGTCCCACATGCTTGTAAGTCCCCAAAGTGCTGCCTGAGCCAAAATTCTGGAGGACATGATAAACCGGGGTAATTTTAGGGTCTGTGGCAATAAGCAAAAGTCCGCTCAGTGGGGTGGTTGAATAAATGAGTTAATTTAGTCCAAGCTCCAAGTGTCTCGGGGACTTTGGTGCTGAGGGTGTGCGTATGTGTTGGGGGAATGCAGGAGGGAGTAGGTCCTGCATGGACAGGCTGGGGGGCGGTCTGTGGGGACCTGAGAAGAGCGAGCTGCATACTCAGCACTGCAATTAATGGTGCTAATAATGATCCAATTGTTGATCCCAGTGAGGGAGCTTGGCAGGTGGGGTTTCCTGTGAAACCGGCAGTAGCAGCTTTGCTGGTGGGAGTGGGATGATTGAGGACCTTGGTGTATCATCCTGAGTCTGGGCAAGGCAGTCCAGGGCAGTGGGGATTGGGGGAGGGAGAGATGTACTTCAGGGGGACCCAAGCAGGAGCAGGGACAAAGGTGGGGCCTTAGTAGGCCACATTGATCACTGTGTTGGAAACTTAGCTGTGCCCTGAATGGGCTGTGTGACCTTAGGTAGCTGCCTTGAGCTCTCTGAGCCTCAGTTTCTTCATCTGCAAATGGAGACAATACTCTCTCCGTCTTTCAGAGTAATGAATGGGATAACCCAGCCTAAAGGCCTACAACTAGCTGGCACGTAGTACGTGCTCTGTGAGTATCACGTCTCTTCACTTCTTTTGGATAAACTCAGAGACTGGCAAAAGGCTTTTTTAAAACTTTTTATCGAAGCGTAACATAAATAGAGAAAAATGCAGAAATCGTTTTTGTTTTTAAATTTACAGTGTATTTCAACTCCTCCGGGGCTAGAGATGTTACATGATCTTAAAATAAACCTAACGTGTCTTGCTTTTATTGTGTTTCACAGCATTTAAAAAATTATTTTGAAATAATTTGAGATGCACACGTAACTCACAAGCTGTGAAAACGGTCACAGAGTGTTCCTGGGAACTCCTTACCCGGCTTTTCCCAAGGCTACCTTAATGACAGAACGTTGTCAGGACCAGGAAATCGAGGCTTGTTCAACACAGCCAACTAAACAGCAAAGCGCCAAGTCCTCAGTGTACAGCTCTTGCATTTTGACACGCTGAATGTACCCCTTTCGCCAGCCCCCAGCTTGAGAAAGAGAGGGGGTCCGCACCCTGAGTGCCTTTTCGTGCCCCTCTAGGATCACCCTCCCATGGTGGGCCTGAATTCCAGCAGCAGAGGTCACTGTGTGTGCCGGGATCACATAGCCCACCCTGCCTTCTGATGACCTGCTTCTGCTCACCCTGCAGCCACATGGCTGTTCATCCCTCTGCTGGGCAGACAGACAGCTTTACAGTCAGCTGCCCCTGTCCCCAGCTGCCCTGCTCTGGGGACCCAGAGGAACTGGCCTTGTGGGCTCCTAGTTGGAGGGGGCATTGTGCTGGGTGGAGTGTGTACCCCCACAGGTGATGCTGTCTCAACTCTCAGGACCTGAGAATGTGACTGAATTGCTTCAGGAGGGTGAAGCGGGAGCAGATCACCCCAGGTTGGGTGACTTCCCATGAACAGAGTGCCTTGGGGTTTCAAGAGAAATATCTGAGTCTGGGATTTAAAAGTTGGGATGATAGAGCCCTGTGGATGGGTGACATTCCTCAGGTTATACCCCCTTCCCTACATTCATATGTTGGAGTAGTAACCTCCAGGACCCCAGAATGTGACGATTTGGAAATAGAGTCTTTAAGGAGATGATTAAATAAAGTGAGGTCCTGGGAGTGGTCCTAATCCAACCTCCCCTATAAGAAGAGGAGATTATGACACAGACATGGAACAGAGAGAAGGTCATGTGAAGCCACAAGGACAAGATGGCCACCTACAAGCCAAGGATAAAGGCCTCCAAAGGAATCGGCCTGCTAAATCCTGATTGCAAACTTCTGGCCTCCAGGACTGTGAGAAATTAAATTTCTGTTTAAGGCCCTCAGCCTGCGGTATGTTGTTAAGGCAGCACTAGCAAACGAATACGGCTATCTCCAAAAAACTCAGAAAACAGTGGTCAGGATGACTGCATTCAGCAAATCTCTGTGGAGCAACATCTCTGTCCACCCCCTGAATGTCCCCTAGAGACCTTGCAGGTGACATCCATTAAGCAGCCTCACCCTGGGCTCCCCACTCCCTCACTGCCTCCCCCTTCTGGCAGAGAGAGGCATTGGCGAAGTCTGGCTTGCACCTGGATGGCAGACCTCATTCATACCCCCCAAAGAGTTGTCAGGAGACAGAGCTTTCACAAAAGGAAAAACAAACTGGATTCAAATGCTGACTCTGCTACTTACTGGCTATGTGACCTTGAACAAGTTCTTTAACCTTCTTAAAGTATTAATTTCATCGTGCGTCCAATAGGTATAATCATACTGCCATTCTCTTGGAGTTCTTGGGAGGCTTGAGACTAGCCCATTGGAAGGGCTCAGTGAGTGCTGTTCATGTGTGCGGGCTTTGCTAGGTACTAGGGTATAGCCGGGAGCCCTGGGCAGGATACATTCTGGGATGCTGGCATTCAGCCACCAAGCTGGCTGGCTCCCAGGGGCTGCCAAAATCACTTCCATTCTCTTAGCCCAGAGCACTGACCCCACAGTACCTTGGCTGGGCTAGTCACACATCGGAGTAGCCGCTCCGCAGATTCTAACCACTCGTCCAAACACAGAACCTCAGATGTCAAGTCTATGTCTGGGGCTGCCCGTTTCTGTGGGCCATCTGCTGCTAGGGCAGCAGGAGAAAAGCTGCCTGTGGGCCGCCTGGCACCCACCCGGGCGCTGTGGGCAGCGTGGCTGGCACACCAAAGTGGACAGTGAGTCCCTGAGCCCGGCTGGCCGCAGCGCAAACCTGCTGGTGCACTGCAGTAAAAATGCCTTCGACTTAATATATGCTAATTAGATTTTAATGGGATTCAGATTTCCAACAGTAGTGCGGTGTTAGCCATGGTAAGTTATAATCATATCTAATTGGTAATTCTAACATAACAAATTTCTTGGATAAATTATTCTTAGTTAATAGTCCCCTAGGAACCACCTCAACACGCTCACGCACACACGCACACACGCACGCACACATACACACACACTCGCACACGCACACACACGTTTAAGGGGAAATGGAGAGAAAGAACAGGGCAGATGCAGGTTCAGAGCAGGGCAAAGTTGTTTCAAATGTGGGCCGTTCAGAACCTCAAATAGAGCCTCAGACAAAAGCCCTTGAAGTTGTTAGAACCCAGGACAGAGTCCAGAACGCCGTGGCGGTGTGTGTGACAAGGCCATTTTCCTGAGGGCAGGCTGCCCTCTCTGGTAGGCTGTTCCCATTCCCAGGAATTGGCCACCTGGCTCAGACATCAGCCCAACTTAGGACATGTACCCTATTTCTTGGGAGGCTGTTCTGACCCTGTATTACTCCCTGCAAGAGACTGAGTCACCTTGGAATTCTTCCCTGGTGTAGATTCCAGAACCCAACAGGTAAAAAAAGGGGGACCCATGGGCCGAGTAAATATTTTCATTACTAGACAATTGAGTGTAATTCTAGGAAAGGGGATGGGGCTGTTCAGGGCCTCTGTTTTCCCAACTCTGCCCTGGGTGGAGACCTCACGTGCCTTTCTGCTTCCTGTGGAAAGAAGAGTTTTTTTCTCTGGGATAAAGAGGTGGGCTCTAAGGAGACCACCGAGAGTCTGGGGTGGTGCTGAGCCAGCCCGCTCTAAGGCTGCCGCTGGCCAGAGCAGAGGGGGCTCTCTGCCTGCCCTCCTTCTCTGCTGGGGGCAGATGAAGTCTTTTAGCCTCAGAGGGATGGTGACACAGTGGCCGTGTGTGCAGTCAGGAAGGCATTATGTGTGTAGAGAGAGTGGTGCTGCCATCTACTACCCCTGATTACCAGCTGCGTGACTCTGGCAAGTCCCTTCTCCCCCCTTGAGGTCACTTCTTGTTCCATTTATTGAGTGCAGTGATACCCGCCCTAACTGGGTGATGTGTGGGCTGATGGAAACAACTTTTCAGAGACTCATGTGAGTTTCTCCCCAATTGGTTCTTCTCTTTCACTCCCCTCCTTTCATAATGAGATGATCTGGGGAAGACAATGACCTTGGGGGAAGAGTAAGGAGCCCCACATGATCTCTTTTACCTAGTTTTAAAGGCTGGAGATTCATGTTAGCACCTGGTACCAAGGGAGTAACAAGGAGAGACAGCATTTACTGAGCACGTGAGATACTCCAGACTTGGTTCTGAGTATTTTATATGTACTATCTCACTCAGCTCTCATAGTAGCCTTACAGTGTATGTTATCCTCATTATTCAGAGCAGGTAGGTCACAAAAGCGCAAAGAGGTTATGTAAATGGCCTGGGGTCACACAGCTAGTCAATAACCAAGCCGGGAATTCAACCCAGAGGAGTTTGGCCCTACAGTCCACCTCTTAAAACACTGCACAGTGCGGCCTCTTGAACCAACCAGCTCGAGATCATTGGAATATTTAGAAGAACCACCTGCCTGGGGACAGCCTTCAGGGAGCAGAGAGGGAAGGGGGCTGACATTGACTGAGTGCCTAGACTGCCCCTGACCAGGTTCTCTACTGCCCCCTGCCCCTCCTGTCACACAGCCACCCTTCCTAGAGAGCTAGGGCTTCTCTCTGCCCAGAGGAGTCAGCCTGGACTCCCCCCACCCTGCTGCAGCTGTCTGTGCCCAGGCTAGCTTTCTCTGAACTTCTTCTCCTAATTTGGAAACTAGGGATCAGGTCATTCTGAGGCTCAAGCAACCCAGCACAGGATGTGACAAACAGTCAGGGCTGGGGACACCCTAGGGTCCCTGCTGCCCAGCCAGGACTGCCCTTCTCCACATGTCTTGCTCCAGCTTCCCCGAGTAACCCTCTATCTGGTCTCCCTAGGCCCAGAGCAGGCTTCCCAAACTTGACTGGGCACCTGAAAGACATGGGGCCTTGTGAAAATGCAGATTCCTGGTGTGCAGGTCCGACATCCTGCATTTCTCTTTCTTGTTTTGTTTTTTGAGACAGAGTCTCACTTTGTTGCCCTGGTCCAGTGCCATGGCATCATAACTCACAGCAACCTCAAACTTTTGGGCTCAAGCAATCTTCTTGCCTCCACCTCCCGAGTAGCTGGGACTATAGGTGCCTGCCACAAAGTCCAGGTAGTTTTTTCTATTTTTAGTAGAGACAGGGTCTTGCTCTTGCTCAGGCTGGTCTCAAGCTCCTGAGCTCAAGGAATCTGCTTGCCTCAGTCTCCCAGAGTGCTAGGATTATAGGCGCGGGCCACCGACCCTGGCTGAGGTCTTGCATTTCTATCAAGCTTCCAGGGGATGCTGGTGCTGCTAGTTCAGGGACCACACCACATGTGGAAGGATCCAGAACTCTTCCCCATGCTCCAACTCCCCGTACCACTCTGCTTCCAGACATCTTCTGTGATTCTGATGCTCTCACCTTGCACCAGAAGCATCACGATAGCTAACACTTACTGAGCACTTGCTGGTGGCCACGCCCTGCCCTAAGGACTTTCTACTCTTCATTCATTTAACCCTCTGGGGTGAACGACACTGAGTCTCCATTTCACATAAGAGGGAAGAGGCACAGAGAAGTCAGTTAACTGTGGGAGTCACAGAGAGAGTGAGTGATGGAGCGGAGATAGTGACATGAGACACAGGCAGCATCCCTGAACTGGACCACTCTGCCACACTCCTCTTAGAGGAGAAGCCCCCTCTTCTCAGCCTGGGATAAGAGTTTAAGGAAGGACTTTCCCTGTGGTCAGAAAAGGGAGGTTCCCCAGAGGAGGTTGAGTTTGAGAAGTTGGAGGGGAGGGCTGGTGTAGAAAGGGACTCTTCAAAAGGGCCTTTGGTCTGCAGCTCTGAAATCTCCAGGCCCAGTGGAATAAAAGGTTTGGGAGCCTGGGATGGGGACTGCAAGGCCCCCCCCCCCACTGTCACCGCCCCCAGCGAACAGCTGCCTGGGACAGGGGATGGAGAAGAGCAGAGATGCGGGGGCAGCTGCCGAGGTTCAGCCCCAAGGTCAGGTGCAGCTGGCGGTCAGGGCTTGCTGTGCCCACTGACATTTAGGCCTGCCGCCCCATTTGAAGAAACGCATGTATTTTGCACATCAATTTCCTTCCACCCATCACTCAGGCCTGTCGTTCCTGGAGGAGGCCGAGGGCGTAATCACTGGCACAACAGCTTAAATGCATTTGGAAAACTTCCCTGCTCTAGGCTAGGCTGCGGCTCCCCCTCCCAGGCCGGACTCCCTCTTTCCCCTCCTGTCTCTTTGAGTCTCACCCACCTTGAGTCTGCTTCAGACTCTTTCCTGCCCGCTCGCCCCCTCCTCTGTCCCCTGCCCCCTCCCTCTCCTCTCTGTGTCTCTGTCTCTCTCTGTGTCTCTGTTTCTCTGTCCTCTGTCTCTGTCTTTTGGTCTCTGTACTGTTTCTCTGTGTCTTTGTGTCTCTTGTGTCTATCCTGTGACTCTGTGTCTCTCTGTGTGTCTCTGTCTCTCCGTCTCTCTGTCTCTGCCTCTCCGTCTCACTCTGTCCTCAGGCTCTGGTCTCCTTTCTACCCCCCTCCCTACCTCCCTACTTTTCTCTCCACCTTATTCAGTGCTGATATTTGCCCCTTTCTTACCCTTCCAGGAGCCTCCCCTAAGTGACCCCTTCTCTGCACCTTCCACCCTGTCCCTACATCCTTGGAAGAGCCTTCTGTCTCCTTGGATGCCTGAGCCTGCGGGCCCAGACATCTCCCCACACTCACTAGCCTCTGTCCTCTCTCCCTCCTCTCTGAGTTCTCCCCTAGTCCCTCTCAACCCCCTTCCACTCCTCCCGACTCACCTTCCCAGCACTGGGGCATTCACCCTCTTTCTGCCTCTCTCTTTAGGTTTTAATTTTCATATCACTGCAGGGCTCCTGAGGGAGTCAGACCCTACCACTGGCCCACTCATCTTGCCTCCACCCTGGAAATGTACAGTCCAGAGAGAAACAAAAGAGGAGAGGGGGGATGGAGGAGGGGTGGGTGGGAACAAGTTTCGGGGCTTCCCAGGGCTGCCAGCATCCCTGACAGGGACAGAGCCCAGGGGTCCATGCCTGTTTTCTCAGCTCTGTGTACACTTGTGCATTTGATAAAATGCACAGCTTTTCCGGGGTCAGGATTCCAGATCTGAGAGCCCTGTGCCACTGTCTCCTGGGGCACCTGGTGGCTCTTGGGTAGCAGGCACAGGTCACTGTTTCGTGCTCCCTGAAGATAGATGGCCACGGCCTGGGGCAGAACTGGCTGCTGGGGTCATGGTCATCTGCAGGTGGACAGGTCCTTCAGACCCTCTCCTGTTTGGCTGATAGCCGTGGCCAAGATAGAAGCAAGAGGAATAAATGTCTCTTGTCTGTAGAAGTGAGTGGGGCCAGAGGAGCGTGTGATTCCACTTGGGGTGGGTCTGTTGGGTCCCAGAGATGTGTACCCCAAGGTTGCAGAGAGGATGGCAGCCACACGCCTTGTTTCTCTTGCAGTCTCCCAGCCAAATAGACTACCCAGCCCTCTTCCCTGGAAGGAACAGTGATGGAACGAGCCACGGGCCTCCCTGGCTTCCTGTGACCTGAGTGATGGGGAGGACCCTGGATGTTCACACTTGAAGAGCCCAGGCCAGTGAAAAGACCCCCATTTTGGAGCTGCCACACGTGGAGAATGCTAAGTGGTAGGTGTAGGCCATGTGGGGGACTGACACCTGGGCTGAGTGGTGAGTGTCAAGGATAGTGGCTCCAATCCATGTCCAGCAGTGGTCTTTGCATCTTCTGGGCACACCTGAAGCCAGTAGGGATCAGCAGTCATCTTGGGCCAAGGAACAGCTGGCCAGCCCCATGGATTTCTGTAAGGTCTGAACACCCCTGGGTGGTCTGCAGAGGCCAGATGGAGACCAGGACTCATGGATGGGAAGAAAAATGGGTGGGGATGCAGCTTCCAAGGGATCAGGAACATGGTGGTCTGGTGGGGACCAGAAGCCGTGTCAGTCTACCTTTTTTTTTTTTAATTTGATGTACCTCAGTGATAATAAAAATGGGACCAGAGCTCAGAGATGCTTATGACCTGCAGCATTTGGGCTGCTGCCTGGGAGACAGCCAAGGAATCTGAACCAAGCTGGGGTCAAAACATGAAGGTGGCAGAGTTGACTTTGATGCCCTGTCTTACCCTTCAAAGCCTGGCTGCTCTGTCACCGCTTCCTAGAAGCCTCTTCTGGCGTCCCTGTGCCAGAACAATCTCTCGCCCTTTCTGGGCCCTGACTGCCTCTTCTTCAGACTTTTATCCTAGTACTTGTCACAAGGAATTGCAGTCCTCCCCCCACCCCCAGGCTGTCATCCCTCTTTAGGGGCAGGGCCTGCCTGGTTGTGTTTGTGTTTCCCCTGCCTGGTGCAGGCCTGGCTGGGCGATGCTCAGGGTTTGTCAAATGAGGGAGGGAGCAAGTGGCCGGATAAATGAGGATCCGTCTCTTCTCTCAAGCTGGGCCCTGTTTTACTCATCTCCCATCCCCCATCCCCAGCTCTCAATCCCAGGCTGAATAAACCACCCCCTGCAGCTGCTCAAGGCTCCCAGTCTTCAAATTCAAAGCCAAAAGCAGGCAGCTGCCCCACCCTCTATAGCCCTCTAGCCTCCCAGCTGGCTCCCTCTGGGCGTGTTTCTTGCCACTTTTTGTGGTTCATCCACTTGCTGCTGAGATATTCATGCACCTCAGGGGTCAGTGGAGCCCAACAAGCATGCTGTTAATAGGGCAAAGCAATTCCAATTTCATGCCTACATGCGCTTCCCTCTATTAAGGCAAGGAGAGGGAATAAGTTTTTTTTTGGTTATCTCTTCCAGAAAACAGGCAAAGGCACTTTGCAATGGAAGCTTATGTAGAATTGCTGGCAGGCAACAGAGGGGGCAGGTGGATCCTGTGAGACAGCAGAACTGTGGGGAAGAAGGAAGTAGGTTGCAGAGGCTGGGGGTGTCATGTGGTTGTTGTCTGCTGATCTGGTCTGGATGTTCACACACTGATGAATATCTGAGAGCCCTCAGCAGCTGAAGATTATCTATATCTATAGGTGACTTTGCTATCAAAAGTGGGCATGAAAATATTTAATGAATGAATGAATGGATTTCTTTGTTGTATTTTTCAAAGAGAAATTGTCATGAGGAGGCCTTGGGGTTTCCCAGCTTAAATGAAAACTTGTGACATGGTACATGGGAGACCAGAATTCTAGAACCTCAATCTCAAAATGTGGGGCCACGGTTGTAGGCCATGAACACAGCTCTAGTTGTTCTTCCTTCCCTGTATCCACCCACCACGGATGGGACTTCTCAGCTCCTCCCATTACGAAGTGCAATCTATTTCTCTCCTGCTTAAATCTGAGCTGGCCTTGGGAGATGTGTTGGTTAACAAAGTGCAGCAGAAGTAACAGTGTGCAGGTTACTCTAGACCACAAGAGAGTGGTCTTGTGTGCCTTGGCTCTCTGTCTTGTTCATCTACCCACACTGGGCTAGCTAGCTTCCTGGGGAGTGAGCACAATTGAGTCAACCCGGCCAAGGTCACCCTAGACCAACTCCCTCAGCTTCCCCGTACCTGACTATGAATGCAAGAGTGAGCCCAGGCTAGATCAGCCAAACCTGGCTTGGCTCAGCAGCTGGCCACAGCCTAAGGAGATATAAGAAACAGCTGTTGTTTTAAGCGACGACATTCTGAGGATGTTTGTTACACAGCATCATGTGGCAACAGATAACTGATAACGAGAACCATATGCCTGTGTTCCTAGTTAATCTCCAGCACTCATCACACTTCTTGACCCATGGTAAGTGCTGAGTAAATATTTGTTGTGTAAATTAACATGCTTTCAGAAGCACTGATACAACTCCTTCTCTTTTCCCCAAACACATACCAAATCATCCTCAGTCCCAGCTGCTCATGCTAGAATCCTCTCCGCCATTGTCTGCCTGGCCAACCTTTTTCCTTCAAAGTTCTGCTCCTCCATCATCTGTTCTCTTTCGTCTCCTCTGACCCATCCCTCCCACCTCAAGGCTCCAGAGTACAGAGGAGGTGCCTGTGCTAGTCATTTGTCACGGTGTGATCACCACTGGTTAGCTGAGTAAATGTTTCCTGCTCACTGAACTGTGAGCAACTCGAGAACAGAGTCCTGCTCATCTCTATAGCCTGGGTGCCCTGCACAGGGCCTGGCCCTTCGTAGACCCTTCAGAGCTGCTGAGTCATTCATTCATGCATTCACTCACTCAATAATTACTTATCCAGCATCTGCCCTGTGCCAAGCTCTGTTCTAAGTGCTGAGGATACAGCAGTGAAAAATACAGATGTGGTCCCCAGGCTCCTGGGGCCAACATTCTGGCTGAGGGAAAGGGGAAGACTGCCAATAAGTAAGTAAGAAAATAGAGAAAGTGTCAGGTGGAAATGCGTGTCATGCGGATAATTAAGTTGAGGGTAGTGTGATGGAGAGGGATGTGATGGTCAGGCAGGTTTCTCTGAGGTGGTAGGCAGGCTGCCATCTGAATACAGGCAGGAGTCAGCCCCGCATAAGGGAAGGGAATTCTAGGTAGATGGGACAAAGAGAGCAAAGACCCTGAGGCAGGAATGGGCTGGGAGAGGTCAATGAATAGGAAGATGAATGGGAATGAGACAAGTCCAAGGGCAGGTGTGATAGGCAGCCAGGCATTTGACAAGAGGGCACCATGATGTGATGCATTTAAAAGGATTCCTCTGACTGCTGTGGGAAGACCTTGGTAGGGAAAGGGCAGGAGGGAATCAGAAGACCAGATTGGAGGCTGAGGCAGCTTTCCGGGCAAGAGGAATCTTTGTACCCTGGCTGTGGGGAAGGAGACAAGTGAATGAGTTTAGGATGAGTTTTGATAAAAAGCCAATGGCTCGGCACCTGTGGCTCAATCGGCTAAGGCGCCAGCCACATACACCTAAGGTGGCGGGTTCAAATCCCCAGACCAGGCCTGCCAACAACGATAAAAAGCCAATGGGCTATTGGACCAGATGTGGAGGACGTGGGGGAGAGATGAATGAGAGAGAACAGTGACATGTTCAACCCAAGCAACTAGGTTGATGGTACCATTTTGGAGAAGGGGAAGGCTGGGGAAGGAGCATGTTTTGGAAGAGAAAATAAAAAGTTGGGTGTTAGCCACACAAAATTGGAAATACCTATTTGATAGCAGGAAGTGGGACACTTGATTCTGGAGATCCAGGGAAGAGTTAGAGAGTCCATGTGGAAATTAATCAAACTGGTCATCCGGGTCCTGACTTGGCTGGGGCCAGAAGGGTTCTCATGACAGCAAGGGGACAGAGCCACCACTCTGCTCCCAGCTTGGTATGTCTGGAGCCTGGAGTTTTTATAGAGCTGGGTCTTGGTTCCCTACAACATTTGCATGGCCTGGGAGGGACCCTGAGGATTCAAGGCCGTCCTCTCTCCTGGCTGGGGAGGGAGAAAGAAGCCTAGGGTGTTCATGCATCAGAGGTGGTGGGAGCCATTTCTGAGAGGGAGCTTTCTGGCCCTTCTGGCCAGGGTGGTGTTACATAGCAATGAATCACTGAATGAGCCACAGTTTCTTAGTGGCAGACACAGTGCTCTGGGTTCACCGCCCCATGTCCCTTTCCAGGGTACATAGGAATACAACATCTCCCAGGCCCCCTTGCAGTGAGACTTAGGCCATGTGACTCCTCCTGGCTAATGGGCTGTGGGCGGAAGTCATCTGTGCAGTAGCTGGCCTGGCCCTTAGTCACACCCTGTGTGGTTATATTAGTTTCCTAATTACTGCTATAATAAACCACTGCAAACGTTGTGGCCTTCTCTTTGGGTTCTGAATCAGAAGTCTGAAATGGGTCTTACGGGGGCTGTGGGACCTGTTTCCCTGACTTGTTCAGCTTCTAGACTCTGCCTGCATTCCCCGGCTCATGGCCCCTGCCTTACATCACTCCCACCTCTTGCTTCTTTTTTTTTTTTTTTTTTTTTTTGAGACCGAGCCTCAAGCTATCCCCCTGGGTGGAGTGCCATGGCATCACAGCTCATAGCAACCTCCAATTCCTGGGCTCAAGCAAGTCTCCTGCCTCCGCCTCCCAAGTAGCTGGGACCACAGGCGCCCACCACAACACCTGGCCATTTTTTGGTTGCAGCCATCATTGTGTTTGGCGGGCCCGGGCTGGGGATTTGAACCTGCCACCTTAGGTGTACATGGCTGGTGCCTTAGCTGATTGAGCCACAGGCGCCGAGCCCCACCTCTTGCTTCTGTCATCACAGTTCCTTCTACTGCCTTTCACCTTCTTGCCTCCCTCTGATAAGGACCTTGAGATTGCACTGGGCCCACCTGGTTAACCCAGACTCATATTTGCCTCTTGAGATTTTTAACTTGATCACGTCAGCAAATTTTCCACATAGTTCTGGAGATTAGGACATGGACATCTTTGGAGGTGCTCTTACTCTGCCTATCACAGTGATACTCCAGTCCTCTCTTCCTCTTCCCTGGGGATTCTAAAGATGATATGTTTCAGCTGGAGATGGAATAGGATTGCCCAACCTGCCTTGAGCTCTTTGTGAACCCCAAATACGTCTTGGTTGTACCAGTAAGACTCTGGGGTCAATGTGTTACTACAGCACAATCTGTCCTGTCAAGACCGATGCCATCTTCCATGAGCTTTTCTTGCTGATGCTTAAGCCTTGACCACAGCTCAGAGAGGCCACCACCCTCCCCTGCCCCAGGACTCTGAATCCTACCCCATGAAGCTAATAGCTGAATGACATGAGGAATCATCTCGTGATCAAGTAGAAAGTTCTGAGGAATCTCTACCACTGACTTACACATGACTGTGACTGATGTTGGCCTTAGCCATGTGACTTGTTTTGGCTAAAGGAATGTTCATGGACATGACACAAGCCTTAAAGGTGCTTGCATGATTTAGGACTCTTCTTGAACTTTGATGATCCATAAAAGGATCAAATGTCAGTTAGTGGCCGGGCATGGTGGCTCATGCCTGTAATCCTAGCACTCTGAGAAGCCAAGGTGGGAGGGCCCCTTGAGCTCCAGAGTTGGAGACCAGCCTGAGTAAGAGCCAGACCCCGTCTTTAAAAATAGCTGGATGTTGTAGTAGTCCCAGCTACTTGGGAGACCGAGGCAAGAGGATTGCTTGAGCCCAGGAGTTTGAGGTTACTATAAGCTAGGCTGATGCCGTGGCATTCTAACCTGGGCAACAGAGTAAGACTCTGTCTTAAAAAATAAAAGAAAACAAAATAAGATACAACAAAACAAAAAATGTTAGATAGTCACTTTCCCTTCTGTGTGGGCCCTAGAACAAACACCCATGAAACAAACAAACTCATTAAGGAGACCTGAGGCCAATCCACATCTGGGAGTCCAGTCTGAGACAGAGCTGCCCAGCTGAGCCCAGGTTAGATCAGAAGAACCACTTCAACCTGAGCATAAATAATTATAAGTGCATGTTGTTGCAGCCATTGAGATTTGGGTTTGTTTGTTATGCAGCATTATTGTGAAACAGCTGACAGTTACACTTAGCCCTGAGGAATCTTGGGTTTCATGAGAGTCTCTAACCACTTGCCACACCTGGTTGTTAGGACTTTAGTGAGTAATGAACTTTACTCTCCAACCCCCTTCATCTTGGGAGAGGTGCCTTCCATCTCCTTTGTCACCTCCCTCAGCTCCTGTGCCAGGACTGGATGCCAGGAGATGCCCAATTGCTGCCACTGAACAAATAAAGAATGCACAGCCACAAAGCGAGGTGGGGAAAATTGTTTGTTTTAATTAAACTGATTGAAGAAGCCAAGACACAGACAGAAAGATACTAAGAACAAGACTGGAAATAGTTTAGAAAAGAAATGAAAACCAATTGCGGAGATGTCAGTGCCCAGTGGAGTGGTGGGGGCCAGGCGTGCCTTCACGTCAGCTCCAGAACCACTGTCAGGGCAAGCACCAAGGTGAGCCAGGCGCCAGCAGGGCCAGACGCGGAACCTGTGCCAGGCAGCAGGGAAGAGGTCAGAGTCTGCACATCAGTCCCCATTCCAGTATGGCAGAGCATCAGGGTGCCCCACAAAGACCCTGGACTTCAGCATCAGGGTGAACTGGGTGGGTTCAAAGCCCAGCTCTGCCTACCTGGCCTTGACCCTGTCCCTGCCCAGGCTTGCTAAGCTGAGGTCAGGCTTGCTGATGGGCCAAAAGGATCATCCAGTGGGGACCATCCTGGGAGTCTCCATGGTGAATTGTGAGCCTGGCTCAGTGTGGGACAGCAGGGGTCGAGGGCCTGGGAGCAGAGTTTGGGTCCCTTGGGTTGTGCTCACATCGGGGCAATGAGTGGGGGCAATACCAGGAAGGGAATATAAAGGGACCCAGATGAGGCATCTGTTTGTGCTCCCAACTGTCTTAGGAAGTGGTCCAGGGCCCCAGGACATAGTCTCCATGGTCAATGCTGGACACATCCTCCTGGGATTGGGACAGCCGAGCTCTGAGCTAAGAGAGATGCTATATGCAGTGGGAGGGGTCCTAGAATTACAGCCAGCTGCTCAGGCATGGCAAGACCCCTGTATTATTTTAGTGCCCATCCTTGACCACCCTTGACCTCAACTCTGCCTTATTAGAGGGTACATTAAAGGCCTGCCTGAAGTGTAGGGGAGGGGTGCCGCAGCCTCAGAAATCACTCGCTTTTAAGCAAGAGGTCGTGAAGGCAGGGACTTACCGGTGGATTCTTCTGTTCCTCTTGGAATATTTGGGTTTTCTATTGGAAAGACACAGAAAGAGAAGCCAAAAGTGGATGATTCAGAACTCATGTGGCTCACGTGCCCTGTCTGAGGGCAGCCACACAATTTCTCTGGGGGCTGGAGAAACTGAGAGAGGTCAAGTAGTTTGCCCAAGGCTGCCCAGCTGCTAAGTGGCAGAGCTGGGATTTGAGCCCAGACTCTCTCTGAATTGAAATCTGCATAGTATCTGCATAGTTTTAACCACTGGGAAACAGGGCCTTCCTGTGGGGCTCCCTCTCAGGGCAAATGTAGGGCCCTTGCTGCTCCCTCTTCCTGGGATAACTCCCTGCCAGCGCTCATTCCGGGTCTCTCTCCCGATCCCAATTACACCCCCCATACCGAACACGATGAGCCGGGTGTGGGTGTCAGTGGAGCCCAGCGGGTTCTGGGCTGTGCAGCGGTACATGGAGCCATTGAGCTCGGCGGGAACTCGTTCCAGCACCAGCTCCTTCCCATCGAACTCGGTGCTGCCATCCAGAAGGCGGCTCCCAACCCGCGTCCACGTGAACATGGGCTCCGGGAAGACCTCATTCTGTTGGCCAGAGCAGGGGAGGGTTGGATCAGAGCAGGCGGGGGTCAGAGGCATCCTGGCCAGGGCTGGCAAAGCATTCTCATGTGATGGGCTGGGCGTGGCTGCCCAGAACTCCAGGAGCAGGAGCCTAGCGCCAGAGAGAACATCAGGATTGATGAGCTGCCTCTGCTCCCAGTTCTGCGTGGGGGAGTGAAAGGTGCACGCACCTCTTTACCATTCAGTTCTGCCACTGCACAGATTGGGAGACTGTGACCCACTGTCTGTGGCTGGCGGTCAAGGGAAAGGTGTTGGAGAAGGCAGCCAGGGACCTGGTGCCTGGTGGGTTCCCCTCCTCCACCCTCCCGGATGCTCAGAGAGGGGCTGACCTGAAATCCATGGACCAGAATCCTCACCGTGTCCCCTACCCGGGCTCTGCTGGGTGTCATCACGATTTTGGGTCCTTTGGGGGCAACTGTAGGGAGAGAAAGGCCAGGTCAGAGGGGTTTGTGGGCGGGGGGAGGGGTGGCTAGCATGGCAAGGTGGGGGAGGGCAGAGGACTTGGAAGAGAAAGTTCTAGTGTAGCAGTCAGCATCCTTGGGATTGGTTGCTTCTGCATTGGGTACTCCAAGTATGCTCATTCATTCATTCACTCATGCCTGCGTTCCTTCAGACATGTTCCCCGAGCCCTTCTCACGAGTCAGACCTTGCCTGGGACCTGGGGATTCGACAGTGTGCAGGACTCGGTCCTGCCCTTGTGGGCTTCACACATCCATGGGGGAGAAAGACAAGCAATAGGGAGGTATAAGCCAGTGTGACAAGTGGCAAGACCAGGAAAGCCCAGTAGCCAGTGAGATCAAGGAGGAAACTGACTCAGGGGAGCTGATGCCTGGGAGACCAGCCCCTGCCAGTGTGAGAAACTGGTTCCAACAGCCAGACTGGAGGCTCCCGCGTTCCCCCAGCACCACCCCCCGTCTTGGAGGTAGGCTTTTTGCCTCCTTGTCCAGTTGAGTTAACAGAAGTCCATCCAGCGAGTCGCAAAGGGACTTGACAAAACTTATATGGTGAGGAGAGCAAAGCTAGCAGTTCAGGGCACCTGACTCCGAGGGAGTGCTTTCTCCCGGTTCATCTTCCCAATGAGGTTTCTCTGGAGTCTCCAGGTGGGGCGTGGACACGATTCAGGGAGATCATCTTCTCCCATGGGCCCAGCCTTCATCCTCCTGCCTCTCTTCCTCACATCCCTATGCCCCTTCTCGTTCAAGCCCCTTTATGTCTCTGAGCTTGGGAGACAAGACGCCAACAGCACTCTATCCTATGAACAAAGCCTCAGACTATTTGGAGTACAGCATTCCCTGGGGATCGCTGGGTCTGTCCCCTCATGCTCAGTCGGGAAACAGCCCTGGGAACCATAGAGAGGCATATCCAAGGCCGCCCGCAGAGCCAATTACCTGCTCTTCCTGACTTACTGCTCAGGGCTCTTGTCCCTGGACAAATGCAACTATTCACCCATTCATTCATTCCTTCAGTCATTCACTCAACTGAAATGGTTGAGCCAACCTCGCATCAGGCTGGGGACACAGCAGTGAAGAGGCCACATGGAGCTCACACTTCAGTAGAGCAGAGTCAATTAGCAAAGAAACACGTGCAAAAATTTCAATCGGAGAGTGACAGTGCTCTATGCAGAGAATTAGACAGAAGTTGAGAGTAGAGAGAGTTAGTGGGTGACATCCTGAGAGGCGGTCACCAGGGTGTCTCCTCCAAGGAGGTGACATTTAAGCTGAGATACGAAGCTCAGCTTCAGGCAGAGGGAACAGCCAGGGCATGGCCCTGAGGCAGGCCCGGGAGGGAATGGGTTTGGGGACAGGCCCTGTAGAGCTTCCATAGATGGCTGTAGGAAGGTGTGAGGGTGTTGTTTGCAGTGCCATGCTCTGTGCAGCCCCGTAAACCTCTCCCAGGAGTGGCAGGGGAGGGAAAGCTTTATCTCTGCCCTTGCCTGGTCCCCGATTCTCTCCTTCCCACTCAGAGCTCTTCAGAGGAGAAATCAGAACGGCCGGCACATGTGGGTGGTCTTCCAGGCCCTGCCAGTATCATTCTCTTGAGAATGAGGCCAAAGAACTATAAATTACACCTTGAGTAAGACATCTGAGTGCCACGTGGGGCAGAGCAAAGGATCCATGAGAAGAGCAAGGTTTGCACAGAGGGGAAAGAAAGGCAGGGAAGGAGGAGGCCCCATACTGAGTGCCTTATGCAGGATTGCATCTAACTTGCCAGCCTGTTGTTGTTGTTATTATTATTATTATTATTATTATTATTATTATTATTATTATTTTGCAGTTTTTGGCCTGGGCTGGGTTTGAACCCACCACCTCCAGCATATGGGGCCGGCATCCTACTCCTTTGAGCCACAGGCGCTGCCCTACTAGCTCTTTTTCTTTTCTTTTTTTTTTATTTCAAATTAATACGAGGGTACAAATTTTTAGGTCACATTGTTTTCAATTCTAAGATAAGGTTCAAGTTGGAGTTGAGCCCTTCACCCAGGGGGAAGGCTGACCCCCCTCACATTGTGCACATCAGGTGAGATGCTGCCAAAAGATGGAGACTTTACATCTTTTATGTTTACCTGGATGGAGCTGAAACCCACATTCTTCTTAGTAAAGTATCACAAGAATGGAAAAAAGAACTTGTCAGCTTTTTGAGGTTGTCCTCATTAGGAAACAAAGGCTTAAAGCGGTCAAGGCACTTTCCCGTCTTCCTTACTAACCCTCACGAGCTGCATGCTGGCCCCGGGTCACTGAGGCTGCTCTTTGTCCTTGAAGTACTGCTGGGCTGGCATCGTCAGTGCAGCCAGCACAGGGTGCCCTTTGGCCCAGGAGGAGGCTGGGCCCCTGGCGGGGCTGGGCGAACCCTCCCCTCCAGGTCAGATCTCTCACTCTCCACCTTTCTAAAGGGCCCCTGCTAACTCTGTCAGGCCTGGGCCTGCTAACTAGGACGGGAGAGGGAATTGACATTTATCACCTGCCAAGCACACTGGACTCTGTTTGGGGATTCACACTGAGGCAGGTTACCATGAAAATCATTTTGCCGGCCATAAAACTGGCCCTGCAGGAAGCCAGTGGCTTGGCTAAGATCACACTGCAAGGAAGTGGCACAAGACAGACCCGATGGCAAGTAGGGCTTCAGAAGGAGACTGGGAGCCCTGGGTGGGGGAGAGGCGGTGCCCTCTTCCTTCTGGGAAGCCCGTGTCTGGGTAGAGCTGACCCTGAGGGCACAGAGCGTGGGCAGTGGAGGGGTCTGCTCTTCTCTCCCTTCCTTGAGCTCTCTCCTGGCAGCTGCCTACAGACGAGTGTCTCTGTGGCAGATGGCCCCTGGCAGTCTCCTCACCACTTCATCAAGATGTTGCTTCTGGAAGCTGAGCCAGCTGCTGTCAGCCTTTCCATGCCCAACACCCCCAGGGGCGGCTCCTGACAGTCAGGGGCTGGGCCCCCTCCTGCTCCTAGAACACAGCACTGAGAGTACCGGAAAGGAATGTCCTCAATTTCAGGGCTTTCCGTCCCCTCAACCCCTGAGCATGTTGTAAAAGCAGGACTCCAGACACCCAGGATTGAGCCTAGCCCTCTAATTTTCTGGTTGTGTCACTTGGGTGAGTCCATTCAACGTGTTAGGCCTCAGTTTTTTTGTTTTGTTTTTTTTTGTTGTTGCAGTTTGGCCAGGGCCCAGTTCGAACCTACCACCCTCAGTATTGGGGGCTGGCGCCCTACTCGCTGAGCCACAGGCCCCAGTTTTTTCACCTGTAAATGGGCAAGCAGACTACCCCTGGCTGGAGGAGACGCTCTGAAGATCTCAATGGGGTAGAGAGGTGAGACGACAATGTGAAATATGAGGTGATGCCCACCTGCTCGTGGAAAGCAAACGGTCCTGGTTATATACACTGCCCTCCTCCACTCTCCTGAGTATACTCATGTAAAGATATCACGGAGCAATCTCAGGGAAAAAGTCCTCTGGATTGCCCCCAGGAATTCTGGGTGTTCACTAAGACAACCGCTCACCCACCCACCTACCCATCCATCCATCCATCCATCCATCCATCCATCCTATTAACCCATCTATACATCTAAATATCCATCCATCCTTACACCTACTCACAAACCTACCAACCTATACACTCACCCATTCATTCGTCTGCTCTGTCCATTTAATTTTTTTTACCATAGACCTAATCTCTGTTGGTCACCTTGCAGGGCAATGTTGGGGATAAAAGGATGAATACTAATAGTAGCTTCTATTTCTCATCTACTCACTCCATCCGTCACCACGTGAGGACCTTTGTATGCATTGCCTTAGTTACACTTCACCACAACCCAGAAAAGTTTTAATTAATTAATTAATTATTAACCAAGCGATTATTAAGTAATATGTTAGGGACTGTTGTGAGCCCTGCAGCATGTGAACAAGGCAGATAAAGACCCAGCTCACATGCAACTTAAATTCTTGCGGGGATCTAGACGAGAATTAGAAATACAGAATGTGCTTGCAGGGGAGGACGAGTGCTGGGCAAGGAGATAAAACAAGAGAAGAGGCTGAAGGGGCCAGAGGAAGGGGTTGTTCTAGAGAAGAGTGTTCAAGGAAGGACTCTCTGAGTAGACATGAGCAGAGAGCTGAAGGAAGGAAGAATCTAGAGTTTACAGGGAAAAGATTAGGCAGAAAGGAAAGCTGGAGCCAAGTCACGGAGATGGGCCTGAGCTTAGCGTCATTAGGGAACAAGGAGGCAGACGCTGAGGTTGAAGTGAATTGAGAGTAGGAAGAGTTTTAGATGATAAGCTGGGTAAGGAAGTGGGATTTGGTTTTAGATGTGATAGCAGTCAGTGAACTGGCTTTTTTTTTTTTTAATTCCTTCTTCATAGACTTCAAAACACAGGGAAATGGACTGCTCTCAGATGCACAATCTGACCAATTTCAAGAAATGTGAATGCCTGTGTAACCAGCCTCCCAATCAAACTCAGGAACAATCCCACACTCTGGAGGGCCCCCTCACGCCTCCCCCTCGGCAGTCTCCGCTCTCCAGAGGTAAACACTGTTCTGATTTCTATCAAGGGAGATTTGTTTTCTTGTTCTCGAATTTCACATAAATGCACTCATGCAGTAAGTATGCTTCCTTGTCTGACTTCTTTCACTTGGCACGATGTTTCTGAGCCCCCTCCATGTGGGCGCGTGTATCTGAGTTCGTTCACTTGTATTGATGAATGGTTTTCCTTGTAGGAATATACCAAAAATGTGTCCATTTTTCTAATTATGGACATTTGGATATTTATAGATTTGGGGGGGAGTCATTGTTGTTGTCATAAATAAAGCTGTTGTGAACATTCATGGCCAAGTCTTTGTGAACATACCTTTCCATTTCTTTTGGGTAAATACTTTGGAATCATAGAGTGGGAGTAGTTTTATCTTTGTATGAAACAACCAGTACTAGTAGTACCATTCCAAAGTAGTAATACCATTGTAGAAAAGTACCTCAGCAGTACACAAGGATTCTGATT
>CAUYQV010115028.1:0-15263 GCA_963574575.1 Galagoides demidoff
TCCCAGCTACTTGGGAGGCAGAGGCAGGAGACTCGCTTGAGCCCAGGAGTTGGAGGTTGCTATGAGCTGTGATGCCATGGCACTCTACCTAGGGGGATAGCTTGAGGCTCCGTCTCAAAAAAAAAAAAAAAAAAAAAAAAAGAAGCAAAACAACTGTTATGGGAGCTCAGGACCTCTTTCTGTAATGACAATGTTCCCGTTCACTCATATGTTGATAACTATTAAATCACAGAAAAAGGCTATAATATTTTACAGGAGCTATACATCACCCACATTCTTCCGTATTATAATGTGTAGTCTGGTAAAATTCCTCCATGTTTCATGATGGAGAAAAAGCTGAGAAATGCTGATGTGGCAGTTTTCATTTGTGAAGGTTAGGGTGTGTCCTTTTCAATTAGACTATAAATTCTTCCAGGGAAAGATCCATGTCTTCGATTTATTTAAATATCAAGTATGGTGTTAGGCATCTAGCAGTCCCCTAAGAAACAATAGAACCAGGCCGGCTAGTGTAGTGACTTGTTACTTGCTCCTAGAAAAGTTGAATTACAAATAACCTATTTTTCAAGCCTGCGGGGAAAAAAATCATAGATATATAAATACTGGAAAATAACAGGAGGTGTTAAATCTAAGAAAAGTTTCTGGGATCTTATGAGAAAAATTAGAAATGTAAATTAGTTGAGTAACCGTAAAAAGCAATTGGTAAGTATAAGCTGCCTGGAAAAAAAGTTCACAGAGAACATTCAGGCCAAAAATCTAGAATATTAAGTTAAGAATAATGATGATTATTCACAATAGAGGTATTTATCCAGTATAATTTAAAAATAGCTTATTTATGTAAAAAAGCAGAAGTTGACTGGCTGAGACTACAGAAAGCAGCAGAGAATAGAGCCATAAGGGCACAGATCGAGAGCCAATAGCCGTGGTGTGTAAGCCGGTGCCCCTTCCTGTCTGTGTAACCTGTAGCATGTAAAGTAGGTATGGTACTCATTTCTCCTCATCAGAAAGATGGTGACAACAGTATCACTTGGCTCATTGCACTATTGTGAGGTTTGCATTAGTTGGTAAGAAAGAGCTCAGAAGATTCTGGGACACACATTGAACTCCATATAATGTTCATGGTCGTCACATGCATGAGTATTGTCTTACGGCGCCCTTCACTTGGCCTTATCTCAGTGACTGAAAAAAGTACTTAATAGCGGAATACATGAATAGTCTACACACACACATGTAAACATAAAGACACCCAAACGTGCACATGTACATATAGACATCTATGAGGTCAGGACAGTTTAGTTCAGGCGTCCACAAACTACAGCCTGTGGGCCACATACAACCCACCTAGGATATTTGTCTGGCTCACCAGTTGTTTTTGCTGCTTCTGCCTGTCCTGCTTAGCAGCCAACTTGTCCCTGGGCCTGCAGTCTGGCCCTCCAATGGTCTGAGGGACAGTGAACTGGCCCCCTGTTTAAGAAGTTTGAGGACCCCTGGTAGTTAGATGAAATGATTATTATCATCCACAGCAGATGGGCAGATCTCGTACTGTAAAAATTCAATGCTGAAAAGACCTCTATAAAATACTGAATTTTATATTATTGGATGTACATGTAACCCAAATTTTGTAGAAAGATAAAATCTTCCTGTGTGAATATTGTTTTCCTTATCAACTTCTTTTGATTCTAATGATACGCTGTTCCCTGAAATGTGTTCTCTGACAATAACAGTCAGAGCAAGATCAAAGAAAGAAATTTTTTCAGATTCTTAATTTCAATTATGTTTCTTTTATATCATGCATTGATTTAAACATTTTTAGAAATGATCTCTTTAGCTTTCACTAATACTTGAATATATACAATAGAGAATGTGAAGCACCTGGGAATAGTATAATCATGTTAGACTTTCTTGCTATTTAAGATTAGCAATAATTCTGTCAGCTTCATTATTATGTTACTGATTGTGTCAAGAGGTCTAATCGGTCTGAAGTGTAACTCTGCAGTTTACCTTCACGTTTCACAATAGTATGCCAAGATTTGGCGATGTTCTAGAAATGGAAGTTAGGCAGTAACCCTTATAGACAATCTCCTTCAGGATCGGAGGTCTCCAGGGTGTTTTATTAATCGGCTCACCACATTGTGAGTTCTCTAGAGAGCTGGAACTTGTACCTATCAGCTGGTACTGGGCACAGCATATGGTACCTACCCCACACAGCAGAAGTTTGCATGTGCTGGTTTGTCTGATACGTGTGCCCACCAACATCTGCTCCATAATCTTTCATAGCTCAATGAATAGCAACTCTACCCATCTATAGTCTTTTGGGCTAAGACTTGTGGATTCATCCTGAAGTACCATCTTTCCCTCATACCCCACAGCCTATCCATTAATTGACTCAGCTCCATACCCAAAGCATCCACCTCCTCATTCCATTCACTGTAGTCCCAACCTCGTCAAGTCTCCCTTGAACTAGTCCAATTGCCTTCAGTCTTCCTACTTCATCTCTGTCCCTCTATCTCAGTGGTTCTCAACCTGTGGGTCGCGACCCCTTTGGGGGTAGAACAACCCTTTCACAGGGGTTGCCTAAATATATCCTGCATATCAGGTTTACATTACAATTCATAACAGTAGCCAAATTACAGTTATGAAGGAGTAACCAAAGTTATTTTATGGTTGGGAGTCACCACAACATGAGGAACTGAATTAAAGGGTCGCGGCATTAGGAAGATTGAGAACCAGTGATCTACATCCTATTCCCTGTAGCACAGCCAGAATCATTCACTTAAAATTAGGTTATGCTCTGCTCTTCTCAAAACCATTCACAGCTTCCATGTTACTAGATGTAAAAAGCCAGTGGCACACAAAGGTCTACCTGATCTTGCTCCATAGCCTCTCTGCCTTGTCCACCTGCTGTTCTCCCCCAATACCCTCTGTCCAGCCATCCTGCCTCCTCCCTTCCAGGGAACAGTTAGGGGTTTTGGGATTCAGTCTGAATATCTGCATGACTGGATCTCTCACTTCATCCAATATTTTACTCAAAACGTCACCTCTTGAACGGGGCTTACCTTATCCATCCTATTCAAAATTTTAAATTCCATCTCCTTGCTTATCCTCCCAGTTCTCTTGGCTGGTTCTATTTTTCCCCATAGAACTTAAAACTTTCTAGCGTAGTCTACATTTTATTAATATATTTATTGTTTTTTTGTCATCCTCACCCAGTTAAAATATGAATTCCTCCAAAGCAAGTATTTTGCCTCTTTGTTCTAATGACTGTGCAATTGATAAAATGAGATACTAACTTTCTGACACTTCATTGGAAGAACCTGCTTCTAAAGTTAAGTAACTAAACCTTTTAAAATGAGCTTTTGTGAATGATAAAGAGCCTCAAACACAAAAAGGAACTATTTACCACTAAGATTAACTTAGGAAATATAATACAATGTTCTACATCTATGCTAACATAGTATTGTCAGTCGGTAATTTTAGCCCAATTCATAATTTCCTGGATAATTTACTATCCATTATTTATTTATTCAATGTATATTCACTGAGTGCTTTTCAAATACCAAGCACTCTGTTAGGCACCGAGGAGTAAACAACAAGTGAATGGAAATAGTCTGCTGTGATCTGAAAGTTTACTTCCCCTCCAAATTCATACCCAAAGAAAATGTATTATGAAGTGGAGCCTTTTGGGACCACTGATTAAATCATGAGGGCAGAGCCTTTACAAATACTATTAGTGTCCTTACAAAAGGGGCCACAAAGTACTGCCCTGATCCTTCCACCACGGGAGGATGCATGAGAAGATTCTCTTTATGAGAAATGGGTCTTACCAGACACCAAATCTACCACTGCCTTGATCTTGGATTTCTCCAGAAATCCTCCAGAACTATGAGAACTGAATGTTTGCTGTGGATAAGCCACTCAGTTTTTGGCATTTTTGTTTTAATAGCCTAAATACACTAAGACATAGTTTCTCCTCAACAATGGTATATACTCTTGAGGTTGAAACTTGCATGGATATGATGATCATACTAATTCATAAAATTATACCTGTAATTTTAGCAACAGACTTTCACTTTACAATGAAATAATATAACCAGGTTAGTAGGGTTGAGAATTCTTCTCTAAAAGATAATTCATGATGAGAAATAAGAATGAACATGAAGTAAACTAAATGAAGGAAAGGAGAAAACATTTCATGCAAAAAAAGAAAAAACTTTCAAAATATCTGTGGCAGGCCAGGAAGAGGGAGGGTTTTGCAGGGATCCAACCCAATGTACATAATGCAATGATACATTTCTATACTATTAAGAATAGAGTATGAATGTTTTTGCCACAAAAAATAAGCAAGGAGACAGTTATGTTTTTTTTTTTTTTTTGAGACAGAGCCTCAAGCTGTCCCTCAGGTAGAGTGCTATGACATCACAGCTCACAGCACCCTCCAACTCTTGGGCTCAAGCGCGTCTCCTGCCTCAGCCTCCCAAGTAGCTGGGACCACAGGCACCTGCCACAACGCCTGGCTATTTTTTGGTTGTAGCTCTCATTGTTGTTTGGTGGCCTGGGCTGGATTCGAACCCGCCACCTTAGGTGTTTGTGGCTGGTGCCTTAGCCGCTTAAGCCATAGGTATTGAGCCGAGACAGTTATGTTAATCAGTTAGATGTAAGCATTCCACACTGTATATCAAATCAGCACATTGTACCCCATAAATGCCTTAATGTACACAGTTATGATTTAATAAAGTATTAAAAAAAATCTCTGTGGCAAAATGTAGGATGACTCGTGTAGGGAACTAAAACAAAACAGAGTCACTCTAATGCAAAAAATAAAGGTTTCCAATTCAGAGCTTCAGTTAGATAAGTAGATTGGAGAGAACAGGTATACATTGTCTTGTAGGATTTCCAACTTTAAGATCAATGGAAATTTATTGAAATTTTTTAAGGAGAAGTGTGATGTGATTGAAATAGATTTAGAAAAAAATGACTATGACTGCTATAAAAAATAGACATGAGAAAAACAAGAATGGATATGTGTAGAGTGGTATAGTGGGTGGCTATTGTAGCCATATGAGATTATGAGTTATTCTAGAAAACTTGCTATGCTTATATAGTTTCTATGGCTTTGAAGGAGAAAAAAGTAAGTTTGAGAAATACATACAATCAACAAATGTTGATAGTAGGTTTGAAATAGTGGGTGTATTATGTAAGATCAAGGATGATTCCTAGGGTTTGGACTTACTTAATTTGATGGAAGATGGAGTCATTCATTGCAGTAATGAATATTGGGGAAAAAGTCCACTTCTGGTTTTGTTTTGGTTAGATAAATTCTAAATTGCCTTTAACTTATCTAAGTGGAGATTACAAGAATGGAGTTAAGGTCACCATTGAGAGTGGATGTCTAGATGGGAGATATAAAGTTTGGAGTCATCTGAATATAAGTGGTAAATAAAGATATATGTAGATGAAATCACTTAGGAAGAAGATACAGAATGAGGAAAAAATAGCACTAACAAAGGTCTTGAGTTTTTTCTATATTCCATCATGAACCAGAGGAAGATCAGCTTAAGAATGTAGAGAGATGGATTAGCCAGAAATGTGAGAGGACAATTAAAAATGTGTTACTCGGGAAGCCAAGTGGAAGATACTCATTCCAAAAGGAGGTAAAAGTACTGCTTAATTTTGACATAAACCAAATGTTTTCCATTAGATTTGGTGATATTAAAGTTACCGTGATCTTATTTAAAACCTGCTCAGTCGAATAATGGTAGTGCATGTCAGATTGGAGGAGCTCTATGTTCAGAAAGAATTTCAAAAGACTAGAAAAACAATTTCAAAAGCTAGAAAATAACAGTATATTTGAAGTCTTGAGAAGAAACCCAGCAAAAAGAAATAGATTGTATAATTAAATATTCAATTCATGATATCTTTCTAAAAAATAATAGTATAGGTATAATAAATGAACACATCATGCATGCTCTGAGGAACATGTGTGATGGAGATTGGGTCTTCATAGAAATATAGTTTAAAATAGCAACTGTATTTCTAAGATTGAAAACGTTAGTTGGGTGAACAAGGCCAAAGATCATCACTTGTTTTGTGCTTAACATTATTTTAATTGAAGTAAAACTCGTATACTATAACATAGACAATTTTTGTGTACTACCTGAAAAAGTTTTGATGAGTGTCCCCATGTAATCATTACACTAATCAATTAAATATTACAACCTAGATTTTCTCATTCTTCTTTCCAGCCAACACTAGAAAATTGTCTACAATAATCACTTTTCTTATTTCTACCATCATATAGCACTTCTTGCAATGGAATTATACAACATGTGCTATTGTGAGGTGAATATTTTTCACTAACATAATATATTGGAGGTTTATCAATATTGTGGCATGGCTAAGTGTCCTTTCATTGTATGAATATATTAAATTAGTTTATTCATTCTCTTGATAGATGTTATGTTATTTCTAGGTTTTGGCTAATACAACTAAAGCTTCTATGACTATTCTTGTCTCTTTTCTTGTTCTTGAGTAGAAACCCAAGAGTGAAGTTGATGAGTCACAGGGTAGGTATGTGTTTGAGTTTTCCCCAAAGTGTTTGCCATTTTAACTTCCCACTGGCATGGTGGCTGAAGGATACTAGCTGAATTACATTTTGATATCACTTGGTATTTGGCCACAAGTCAATTTTCTCTCTCTTTTTAAAGATATTCTATGTTTTCATTGTCAATTACTGGAAATACATCATTTAATTAAAAATTATTAAGTGCCCATTTAAAATTTATTTCAGAGTACTTTTAAAAAAAATAAAATGGGCATTTTCATGGGGAATATATTTATCAAGGTTCATCCAAACTGTAGCATGTTGTCAGAATTGACTTTCTGAAGAATAAGCTGAATGATATTCCACTGTATGTAGTCTTTGTTTATCTGTACATTTGTTGATGGACCCTTGCGTTGATTTTCCCTTTTGTCTCTTCTGTATAACATTGCTCTAAACATGGATGTACATAGATCTGCTAACATCTTAATTTTCAATTCATTAGGGTATACACCCAGAAGCTGAATCGCTGGATTATATGGTAATTCCATTTTTATTGGGGGGGGGAGGGTAAATGCCATACTGTTTTCCATAGAAGCTTCACTATTTTATATGCCCACCAGCAATGCACAAGGATTTACCTTTTCTCCATCCTTACCAAAACTTGTTAATTTACGTCTCATTGTTAACAGCCATCCTAATAGTTCACAGTGGTACCTTACTGCATTGAGTGTCTTTTTATGTGCTTCTTTGCCATTTGTATATCTTTTTTGGAGCAGCATCTATTCAAGTTCCTTGACCAGTTTTAAACAGGTCTGTTGTTATTGTTTTGTTGTAGAAGTTCTTTACATAATTGGGCTATTAATACACTATCAGACATGTGATTGACAAAATTTGTTAAGTCACTTTTAAGGAAAAAAAAAATCATACTGGCCTGCGAGTTCTGTAAATAAATACTAAATTCAATAGAAATAGAGTAAAATACCCAACAAGACCTAGGAAAGAAAGCAGAATCATGGATTTTCAACCTGTCGAGATGCCTTCAAGTATATAGAAATACCACTATACACTTATACACTCTGCACTGTAAGTTAGGGATATATCAGTATTAAATATTCAAGAAGTCAGACCATATTATTTTACCAAAAATATAATGACGGGTGACACCTGTAGCTCAAAGGAGTAGGGTGCCGGCCCCATATGCCAGAGGTTGTGGGTTCAAACCCAACCCCAGCTAAAAACTGCAAAAAGAAAAAAATATATATATCATAACGACTCTTTTATGTATTAAGCTCTGCCAACCAAGAAATGACTGTGTGTAGATAGAAAAGAGATGTGTGTAAGTACCAAATACTTTTAACTATAAAACTGAGATTAAAACAAATGCGGACATTAGAATGAAAGAAAAGGAAAAAAAAAAAAACTTTTAAGGACAAGAGTCCCCAGATAGAGTCATGCTGAAGTTCAACATTACCAGATACCTGAGTTCTTTATTTGTTAAGATCTGACCTTTGCAGAAATCAGTAGGGATAGAATAGCCAAATCCCATTTAGTCAACAAATTTCCCTTACATCCCTCTAAGAAAATGTCCAAACTTCTGTTTGTTCCTTGTTCCTGCTTTCCCCTACTTGTTTCTGCTTAGAAAACGCACTCTTCCTGTTTGGCTCATCAGAGCGCCTTCCTCGTTTGTAGATTGGATGCTTCCTGGTTCATGAATCACAAACAAAGGCCAACTAGATCTTCAAAACTCGATTTTCTGACACTTTTCTCTTTGACAAGTTCTATATTCTTTCCATGTAGAAACAATATAACATAAAGAGTTAACCATTAATTAATTGGAAAAAGGGTAGAAAAGATAATAGTTTCGTCGATGGCATTATTTTTAAGACACAGTAGCTTGAAGGGCATTATTTTAAGCTGACAAATTCTGTTCAAAAAAGAATAAGTGTATTAATGGAACAAAAATAAACAATTGGGAAGTTAATGCATTCAGAGGAGTGCACTGGATTAACATTTCAATATTCATTGTATGCTGACTTAGATGAAAGATCAAAGCCAATATTAAGACTAGAAAGGCAGGCATTGAGAGAAAGGAAAAAACAATGTAAGTATTTAGACCAGATAACAACAACAACAAAACAGCATTTGGCATCTAAGTGGATTTAGTGGTAAGTTACAGTGAAGAAGAGAAAACAATTCGTAGGCTTTTCTTAGAAGCTTGATAAAAGAATGGGGATGCTTTGTGAATTAAGGAAGATTAGCACAAAAAGAGAGAAAAGGGAAAAGTGAACATTTCTCATTTTCTGTGTTGATGTTGATTTGGTTGATTAGTACCCGGACTACCGGCTATGTGAACTCTGGTTCCAGGCGACTCAGAGCAAGAGTATAATACGCAGTTTAAGGTATGTTTAAAGGACACACTCAAGGGACAGGTATTGATCCGCTTTGTTCTGTTTACCTGTGGAAAGAAAGAGTATAGATGAGTCTCCTGAAAATGGAGACGAGGACAGGAAAGCCAGGACGATGGGGAGTGCAGTAGGTGTGGGTAAACAGATAGTCAGGAGGGCGAGGAGAGGCTAATAGGTGGAACTGAGGCCTGATGCTTCTATTTCTGATGAACCAGCAGGAGACTGGAGCTACAAGGGGATTTGAGTGTGTCTACTAGTAGACAGACGATGCTTGCTTTTTTCACTTCTAAAATAAAGAGTGCATTCCAACAAGGATATATTAGAACACATCAAGAAATATTTTTAAGCTAGGAGAATGACATTAATCAAGCTAAGAATATGTTGTAAAATAAATTAAAAGTGATCTCTGTGTTTTCATCAAAGGCAGCTTTTGCAAAAAAAAAAAAAAAAAAAAAAAAAACCAGCAAAATGATTTAAGAAAACATAGTTGAGGAACACAGAAAATAAAGAGCCGCTATTAGCATCGACTAAAAACTGAAATGTGCTTGACATAATATTTAGCAGGAATATGTGTACATATAATTCGGAATACATAGGAACAACTAGTTACACACAGGAAGAAAGAAGGGGAACATTATCTGCTCACAGTGTTTCATTAAATGAAAAAAGTGCAAACAGACTTACATGTGTATTTTTAAAGCTTTTATAAAGAGAGACAAATTTAAAGAAGGCAAATAGCTCTTTTAAAAGGCTAGGATAAAACGGATTTTGAGAAAAGAGGAATAACTTACAGAAGCATAAAAACTACTGGGGAAAAAATAAGTAGCTGTTCTCCAAATCTATCGAGAGTACAATAACAGAAAATAGGCTTACTTGGGAGACAAAGGGATTTAGATTGCGTGCCTGTTCAAACTCCCCCATTGAAAGACTTCTGAGAGACTGGTCGGATATCTTTTTTGTTTTTTTTTGGTTTTGTTTTGAAAACTAAGTGTAAGACGACTCCCAATGCAATGCCAAAATTATGTAAGGCTGGGCTTTGTGAAAATTTGCTGTTGCATTCCGAATAGAAGCATTTTCACACTGAAGCTTCTTATACCACGGATGCTGACCAGCGCGTCCATGTCAGTTTTAAAGAAGAGAGCCAGTGACCTTTAACGGCATCAGGAGAATTGGGTTGACCAGAGAAGAATTTCCTGCTGGAGAGGAATGTGAAATAACAAAATGAAATCTTAAGGGACCAGGTACAACTGGACGGAACTCCAGGAGACAAGGTACCGTTGGACGACGATTGAGCAGGAATTTCACAGTGGAGATTGTGGGCCAGGTGTGTCCGGGGAATCTGCTCCCAACACTCCCACTGTTGGAGTCAAGGACAAGTGAGGGAGCACGGCCGTGTGGTATTCAGTTCTGAGATAGCCTCAAATCTTTCAAGTCCACGATACATGAACTTGAACCAGTCAAGGGCTCAGGTGATTGTACTCCCTTTGAACACATCTCCCTGCAACCCAGCAAGACCTCTGGAGCAGGAGTGCGAAGTCAGAGCTGCTCACTCTTGGCTGCAGCCTTACACAGTAGTGTTTGGGGCTTTTCTGGCAATATCCACGCACGATCTTGTTCAATCAGTATAGGAAACCCCGTGATGAAGATGACATTATTTCAATTTGCATTTTATAGTAGAAGCCATTAACATTTTAGAGGTAAAAACTTTCCCCCAATTCCCCTAGCAGGTCACTCGGGAGAGACCATAGTCTCTCTTTATTCTATGTACTAATTCCATTGTATTTTGAAAAGGCAGCAGATTTCGTTAAGTATGGGCTAAACTATTAGACTATGTTAATTTGTTTACTGAGTTATTGGTTTATTTAGAAAATTATAAATGTTTAGAAAAATGTACTTTCTCATTAATAAGTTATTACATGTAGTTACTGATAAAAATGTCTAATTTCTTTTTTTATGTTATGCTAATTTCAGAGTTTTAAAAGCCTTATTAAAATGCATCATTATTTGCGAGAGTTACAAAGATTAGTCACTCCCCCGTATGCATATGGAAATGAAATAAGCCTTATTTCTGACGTTTTTTGAGAAACTGTGCTCTGGAGGAAAAACAAATTTCAATCTTATAAGGTTTGTCTTTCCGTAACACGTCCATGTCCTTTATTTGGCCTCCAGGAAAATATGATTATGTTAGATTGCATTTCTTTAGATATATACAAATAAGGCACATTGCACAATGCCTAGGAATTACTTTCCTAATGTTTCACAATAGCTGGAATTAATTGAAATCCTTTAGGGTATATTAGGCCGGAAGTGTGTCTCGTTCATGGTATGGTAGGAAATAATTAGATCTGTAGTGGAGAGACACTCCCAATTAAATCTTTATGGGAAAATGATTTTGAAATTAGCTTTAAGAAAATTGAGTGGAAGCAGATCATAGGCAAATTGAAACACTCCTGTATAGTATTAGCAAGTGTATTTTTATATCTGTGCGTGGAATCTGAGTTAGCTCCCTCGTATTCCAGATATAATCTGTGTGACATGTTAGGAAAAGTTAGGTCTATATCAGAGGAACTAAGAAGACCCTGGAAAACATAGTTTTTGTCACAATATGAAGTAATGTTTATAGCAGCAACATTTTAATTATCAAATTTATATATAAACCTTCATAGGTAAAATCATGGATACATGTTAATATCCCGAAGTTCATAGGAGACCTGTAAAGACTAATACGGAAAAAGTCTTATTTGTCAGAGTCTAGAAATTTCTCTGTCATGAAATTTATTTAATGAACACATTGCTTACTAAATCACATGGAAAATACTCTATACATCTTACATTTCTATGTTGATTAATAAAATTTCTAAAGGAAAACTGTCTTATATTCACATAATACCAGATACATTTTGAAAAAGTCTGAGGTAAATCTTTCTGTGTGGACACCTCAATTCTTATTTTATTACCTTGTGTTAGAAATTCTAAATACATCTTTTTCTTTTATTTACTTCTAATAACATTTAAGTAATACAGTTTCAAATTAAATAAAAGTTTGTAATAACTCTTGGTGGAATTGAAGCATTTTAGATTTGGGAGGGAGGTTCATACATAAGAAAATGTAAATTCAGAAAGTTTGAATAACAGGCCAAATTTTAAAAATCCTGTTGTTAGTGACAGCTTTGAAACTAGAGTAGAATGCCATCCTCCTATTACCAAGCCTGTCGCCTGCACATGGAACCAGAATGATTCCAGTGGGAAGCTGCTTGCTTGTATTCCCCCATACCTGGACAAATGTTCAGTGTACGAGAGAGAGAAACACTTTTTAAAAGTTAAATTTAAGGCCATTTATACTCACGCTGAGGTTCAGCTTTAAATGTTTTCCTGGATCGTTATTGACATTCAATTATCTTGTGGAAAGATTGTGGCCTCTAGGTTTTTTGCCATAATATTCCAATTATAATTTACATAGCGTTTCTAGTGATTGGCAAGAGGAGACTGCAGTGTTATTCACATGCAGAATTTCAGTCCTGGATGAGTAAGCTATTATGTATAAAAGGAGGCATTTTAAGCAAATTGATTTTCTGTGTAGAGCTCCAGCCCAAAAGGACTTCTTTGTGCAAAAAATCAAGATCAATAATTCTATGCAAAGCTAAATTGAATCATGTCACTGCTTCAATTTTATAATAGTTCTAATGTACGATAAATAATAAACTTTCTTTTGAATCTTTCTTGTTGGTTGTCCTAATTTCAATAACAATCAGTGTGTATTTCCTTATACCACTGGCTGTTGACACCAGAACCATCAGTAGAATTTACAGTGGGGGAGGCACACATTACCGCGTCAACCAAAGGCAGGCTGCCGGCTGTGCCTGGTCATTTATTTAACCCAAACACTGGTAAAACTCAACTCTATTATGATGGTTAAACTCTGAATTTATGAGTGTCATGTGAATGAATGAAAACGAAGTAAGTAATTTCTGCTGGAATGGAGGAGTGGGGACATGATTTGGGTAGTATTATGTCTGAGCATTAAGTTGTGACTAATGATAATAGTTTTAAAGTGGGAGATATAGTGTCTCCGAAGGGAAAGAACTGCTGGGGATTGAGATGATTATTCTAACAATCCCAGCATAACATGCAGATTTGTTCCAATAACAGCAATATTTGGAAATATACTGGCTAATGAAAAAGAAATGTGTAGGTAGAAAAGGAATGGGAAATAGCATTTGTTGAGCGCCCTCGCTGTGCCAAGCAGGGTGTTGTTACCTCACACGTTCAGCAAACTAACAACACAAGTACTGATTAATTTCTTACTATCGGTAAATAATATTGGATGAGAGAGATGTAGTTTATGCTATCAGGGAGCTTATAGTAACCCCGATTTATGATTGTGAAAATAAGAGCTCAAAGACGTGCAACTAATTATTCCAAGTCACCTTATTAGGAAGTTAAAAAGGTAGGCTCCAAAACCAAGTTGGTCTCTCTTTAAAGCCTAAATATTTTATGCTATAGTGCCATTAAATTCTGGTGACTAATACGCATGTGCTCAAGTATATAATAATAAACATGCCCATGTCTGTTCATTTTGGCCAACTCCTAGTCCCCTGGATTTCTTTGGGTTAAAGAAAAAAAAAGCCATTGACTTTTCAAATCTTGGCAGGTGCTCATGCCCGGGGCTGAGGACATTTCATTACATTTCACTGTCACACATAAAAGCTGTTTTTAAAACTATAATTTGCACACATTTTTGAAAATTAATTTAATAAAATATTCATTGAAAACAAAGATTAATTACTCCAGGTTTGTCAGCCAACACAACCGAGTGATGACTGTGGTTTTCTTTTTCGAAACAGTTGTGACTTAGACGTAAATGATGATGCATTTTTGGAAGCAGATAATTCCTAAATTCATATTAACTGCTTCACAAATCATAGGCCAACTGAAAAATTAATGAAAGTGCTCTAACCAGGTAGGTGTGCATAAAAGTAGACAAATATGAGGCTGCAAATACCACCCTCATGCCTTTTTTTTTCTTCAGCAATTAGTTAACTCCACCATTGGTCCCAAGAAGAAATAAAGTTTTAGTAAGAAATTTCTGAAGTTATTATGATTTTTCAGTCATAGGAAGTTGCATAATTATCTCCCTAAAAAACCCAAAGAAACCTAGTTTGAAAATAAGGATGGAGAAATATCTGAAATATTTGGTATTTTTAATCACCGAAAATGATCTCCCTTTTAAAATTTTTGAGCTTAGAAATTATGTTCAACATAAAAATAAGGAAATGAGCATTTTAAGAATCCTTAAGAGACCCTATCTAGATAATGTACCCTGGTCATTTCAATAGCAAAGACTAATTTTATTGAGGTTCTAATATGTACCAGGCAGTATTTCAGATGCTGGGTATACATTCACTGAACAAAACAGAAAAAGAAAAATATTCCTAATTGAAGCAATACCAAAAATATATTACTGGACAGCCAAGAACACAGTAAGTAAAGCAAGCAGATAGCCCTCAGAATGGGAGAAGATATTTACAGGTTATGCTTCTGACAAAGATTTGTTAACCGAAATCCACAGAGAATCCAAACTTATTAATAAGAAAAGAACAAGTAATCCCATTTCCTGGTGGGCAAGGGACTTGAACAGAAGCTTCTCTGAAGATGATAGGCGCATGGCCTACAGACATGTGAAAAAAATGCTCATCATCTTTAATCATCAGAGAAATGCAAATCAAAACCACTTTGAGATATCATCTAACTCCCCTAGAGTGGCTCACATAACAAAATCCCAAAACTACAGATATTGGCATGGATGTGGAGAAAAGGGAACACTTCTGCACTGCTAGTGGGAGTGCAAACTAATATGTCCCTTTTGGAAAGAAGTTGGAGAATTCTCAGGGATCTAAAAGTAGACCTGCAGTTTGATCCTGCAATTCCTCTACTAGGTTTATATCAGTCCAAAAGACCAAAAATCACTTTACAACAAAGATATTTGTATCAGATTGTTAATTGCAGCTCAATTCATAATAGCCAAGTCATGGAGGAAGCCCAAGTGCCCATCGACCCATGAATGGATTAATAAATTGAGGTATAAGTATACCGTGGAATATTATGCAGCCTTAAAAAAGATGGAGACTTTACCTCTTTTACATTTACATGGATGGAGCTAGAACATATCCTACTTAGTAAAGTATCTCAAGAATGGAAGAAAAAATATCCAATGTACTCAGTACTATTATGAAACCAATATACAATCACTCACATTCTCATATGAAGAATAGATCACAGCTATGGCCCAAGATGAAGAAGGGAGGGGAGGATTGGAGAGG
>CAUYQV010115029.1:0-15693 GCA_963574575.1 Galagoides demidoff
GTGTGTACCTGGCCTTGGGCCGGCTCACAGGCTCAGAGCAGCACAGCCCAGGTTGCCACCCAGCCGGTGGCTTTGTAGAACACTTTTGTCTGATCCCCCGCCTGGGAGTTGGGGTGTCTGGAATGCTCACTTTAGGGATCAAAAAACTGAGGTTCAGAGAGGGGGAGACATTCGTCTGTCTGACATTCATTAAGGGCACAATTGGTCTTTTTACCCCCACTCTCCGAAGAACACACACTCTTACCGTCACCCCCCGTCAAAACCCCTTCTCCCCCACATGAAAACTTGAGATCCTGCTTTTAGAGGTAGAATACCAGGAAGAGGGCTTTGAGTGTAGTGGCATCCTGCCACCCCATTTTACAAAAGGGGAAACTGAGGCCCTGAGTGGAATATGTGAACCTTGCCGCTTTGTGCATGGTCAGAATTTCCTTTCTCAGCAGGGCATGGAGGCTCAGGATTTTAATCCTAGCACTCTGGAGACCAAGGTGGGAGGATTGCTTGAGGCCAGGAATTTGGAGACCAGCCTGAGCAAGAGCGTCAAGACCCTGTCTCTACAAAAAATAGAAAAATTGCCAGGGCTTGGTGATGGGTGCCTGTAGTTTGAGCTACTTTGGAGGCTGAGGCAAGAGGATGGCTTTAGCCAGGAGTTTGAGGTGAGCTATGAGGACACCGCTACACTCCAGCCTAGGCTACAGAGGTAGAGTGTCTCAGAGTCGGGAGGGATTTACTTTCTCCATGGAGGGCTGCAACTAGGCAGGGACTCTGTGGACTTCTGCTTTCCACTACATTTCCACGGCCTGGTGCCCAGCACATGGTTAGGTGCTCTGCAAACATCTGCTGAAAGAATGCCAGGCACACAGTTGGAGCTCAGAAATGTGTGTTGACATGTTGGATGAGAAGGGGCTAAGTTTGTGAACAAGACAGACCCCCATCTTGCCTCTCAGAACCTGCATTCTAGTGGGGGTGGGAGGGACAGAACAGGGTGTAATGAGCAAATATATAAAGAGGATCTTTCAGGACTTGATAAAGGTGCTGTAAAAAGAATAAAATAAGGCAATGTAATAGAGGATGCACTGCTGGGGAGCTTAAAATTAGCCCATCAGAGGAGGTGGTGTTGAAGAAGAAACCACCTCAGATAACCCTCCAGTTCCAACCTCCCCCGAGAGTGAGAGTGTGTGCGTGTGAGTGTGTCTGCAAGTGTGTGTGTGAGAGAGTGTGTGTGTGCACAAGCAGGCACACACACTGGGATCTCTGTGTAAATGGCATCTCCATTTATTGTAATTCAAAATGAAACTATGATGAACGTGTTTGACTTGCCCACGGTTGTGTTTTCTGTGGGTAGTTGTACTTTGCCAGCTATGTTGGAAAGCGTGGGCCGTGTTTGGTGGATGGGTTGTTGGCCCAGACATGTCCGTTCACGGTCAGGGACTCCAACTTTCCTTCTGGACGCTCTTCAGAGAAATAAACGAGGAGGGACGCTGCCTCTGACTTAAGGCCCTTCATTCACAGGCGCGGGCAGAGTAGGCTCTGACTTTAACGTTAAACGCTGGGGCAGGGGGGTCAGTTGAAGTTCTGTTCACTTTGATAAACATTTTAAGGGACATTTTTAATTCCCTGAGACTTTGGTCTTCCTTTTCCCTCCAAAAAATATGGCTACACAGAGACGATTTCCATTTTAAAGTCTCTAGAATGTTTAGACAGCGGGATTTCTAGATGAAAGGTATGATTTGGGTAGATGCTTTTTTTTTTTTTAAGTGAGGATCACCTTTAAACAAGGAACGAATAGTGAGTTGAGGCCTCAGCAACTGTGAATGTTGGATTTCATTTCGGAGATACCTTGGCAAATCCAGACACCAGTTTATCCTCTTACCAGTGGACGGGGTGTTCTGTTTCTCTCATTCATCCCTACCATCCGCTTAATGCTATGTTTGTGGTAAAAGTCTGCTGAGATTTTCCTTCCGTCACCCTCCTCAAAAAAAGAAAGTTCTACTCAACAAAAATAGTTAACGTTCTTTACTAAAATTTCTCAAAAATGTGTTTTAACTTGGCTTGACACAATGCTATTAGACATTTGTGCCCTGGATGACTAGGGCTTTAAAAAATTGTTAGTACTTTTAGAAGAGCGGATGCCTATATTTAGTGGAGAACATTCAGTGTATATAAACATGATTAAAAGAAAGAAAACACCAGTGTGATTTATAGAACAGGGCAAAGGACATCAGAAATAATCGAGAGCATTCAAAGCAAAAAGCAAAGCTTCAGGTCAGAGAACATTAGCCTCAGTGTGAAAACGAGACTGGCATTAAAGCTGCATTTTGCCATAGATTGATTGTCAGGAGGACTCTGGAACAGCCCTTTTTACTTTAAATAAAACATAATGCAGACTCTGCCGGTCTGAAAGTGTCAGGAGTTGGGGGAGGGGCGGTTGTTTGTCAAACACCAGAGGATAAAATGGACACAGGAGGGGGCCTTGTGGCTCCACCAGGACCCCCAGACTCTGGAGCAGCACATGTGTGAGGGGACGTCCCGGTCACCTGCCACATCAGGCATGATGCACCCGTCCTCAGAGGAGCTGTCAGCCAAACCTGGGCCTGGGAGTTCCTCTGTGCCTTTCAGGAAACAGTGAAAGTCAAGGGAATCAGTCAGACTTTTTTCTAATAAAGCATTTTTACAGTTGTTACTATCTCAACTTTAGGTGAATTAAATTTTTTAAATTTAAATTTATAGCTATATTTTATATGAACACTTTTAATAAACTTAGTTTTGACATACATATTCCTTCTTTTTGAATAACACTAGAGCTTGGACTGTAATTCCCAGCACAGAAACACTCAGACTCTTAAGTTTCATTGGACCATTGTATTACCACAGAATAACCAGGACCCCAAGGGACTGTCCCGCCCTCCCGGTTCATTCTACAGGTGAGAAAACCAAGCCCTGTGACGATCACCCCTCCCAGTCCAGAGCTGATTTCACTAATCCAGGTTTTCCAGTCACAGGGAGCTGCCCCAGTCCCCAGTAGGACCAGAAGGACCCAGGGACTGTGTGTGAGGCCAGGTGTGAGGTCAGGTGGGAAGTTCACGGCAGGAGGGAAGGGGCTCAGGGCCACAGTCAGGTGACCCGGGTGTATCTCCCGCTCTGCATGGCTTTGAGCTGTGACTTGGCCTGTCTGATTTCAGGGTCCCTGAGTTGGCAGCGTCGCCTCACAAGTTAGCTTTGGGCGTCTAGGTGCATGCTGTGTGTGGAGCTGCCTCGCACATGATGAAGAACCAACAACATTCAAATATTTGGGGAGCAAATTTCCAAAGTCAAGAAAGCAATTTATTAAATTTATGGTCAAAGCATATGAAGAAAGCTTTGAGAGCAATTGGGGAGGAAATCAGGTTAGCATAAATTTCCCTTCTAATAATATTTATTACACCTGTCTCACATAGAACGCATTTATTCAGTGAGCGAGGGAATTCTTCATTCGGGCACTCGAAGAAGAGAGCTGAAAAGGACGGGGAAGGCCTGACCACTCAGGAGGGAGCTGCAAGGGAGACGTGTGTGTTTATATAAAGGCTCAGAGTGAGTTTACACATATCATTAACGCATACATAACATGTATAGATGTCAATTTTATCATGATTTGTTATTTGTACCCCGTCTGCTTTCCAAATGCATTCAGAGTGGTGGTATTGTTATATTTTTATTTCTCATTTTTAAAGTATTTATGACATTTTGGATTTCACGAGTAGCAGAAAGCTTTGGATTCTGATTTTGCCAAATGCTCATGTGCTTTGGAAGATCATTTAGCAGATAAAGTTCCCATGTCAGATGTTCTTGCAGAATTATGGGAAGATCTGGGAAGCCAAGTGAAGCACCTGGGGCCAGGACGTAAGCAGGAAGGAGAACCAGGCCATGTGTAGGTCTGAGCCCTGAGATCTGTGAAAGAGACGGAGAGAAGGAGAGATGCCGGGATGGAGAGATGGAGAGATGGAGAGACAGAGGGATGGAGAGACAGAGAGACGGAGAGATGGAGAGATGCTGAGATGGAGACAGAAAAGATGGAGAGACACAGAGAGAGGGAGAGGAGAGATGCCAGGATGGAGAGCGGGAGAGACACAGAGATGGAGAGATGGAGAGACACAGAGACAGAAAGATGGAGAAACAGAGAGACGGAGAGATGGAAAGACAGAGAGGTGGAAAGATACCAGGATGGAGAGACAGAGAGGAGAGATAGAGAGGTGGAGAGATGCCGGGATGGAGAGACAGAGAGGAGAGGTGGAGAGGTGGAGAGATGCCGGGATGGAGAGATGGAGAGACAGAGGGATGGAGAGACAGAGAGACGGAGAGATGGAGAGATGCTGAGATGGAGACAGAAAAGATGGAGAGACACAGAGAGAGGGAGAGGAGAGATGCCAGGATGGAGAGAGGGAGGGAAGGAGAGATGCTGGGATGGAAAGACAGAGAGACGGAGAGATGGAGAGACACAGAGACGGAGAGATAGAGTGACAGAGAGATGCAGAGACAGAAGAGATGGAGAGATGGAAAGACACAGAGACAGAGAGATGGAAAGACAGAGAGGTGGAAAGATACCAGGATGGAGAGACAGAGAGGAGAGGTGGAGAGAAGCCGCCTTCCCTTCTTGCTCAGAGGATGGTTACAGGGTGAGGTGGAGAGATACCGGGATGGAGACACAGAGAGGTGGAGAGATGGAGAGACGCAGCCTTCCCTTCTTGCTCAGAGGACAGTTACAGGATTTATTTATTACAGGATTTATTCCTCTTTTCATTGCTTGTGGAATTGATGAATTATTTTATTACAAAGCTGAGCCAGAATTATTCAAAATGAGAGCTGAAGAAATGAAATAATAGAGGTTTCAATACTGATTTAAGGTTTAAAATTGGCATTTGGTTTTCTTTGAATACAAAAACAGGTTGCCCGCCTCCCTAGAGGTGTCCATTGTGGTATAGTTTTAGCACCCGAGGGACAGCAGGGGTAAAAACCCATGTCTCACCCACACCCCATCGTAGTGGGCAGAGAGAATCACACGAACAAATGCTACGTTAGGTGCTGAGTCTATGAGGACAAGGTTAGCCGAGTAAAGGTGACAGAGGCGGGGTGTGCAGTGGTGTGCAGGGCGGTCTGGGAAGCATCTCCTTATAAACTATCCAGGGGGCAAGGCCAGCCGTGCTTTGACAGCCACATCCAGGAACTTCTAGTGTGAACCGTTTGCGTCCCATCCCGGACACGAGCTGTGTGCTAGGAAGCGTTCTCACTCAGGGAGCGTTCTCACTTAGGGAGCGTTCTCACTTAGGGAGTGCTCTCACTTAGGGAGCGCTCTCACTTAGGGAGTGCTCTCACTTAGGGAGCCCTCTCGCTCTGCTAGTTTCCAGTTGGGATTATGGTTTCTAACCAGGAAACACTTGGGCCCTTCATTTCCATGAAGTTGAGGAAAAGCTCTCAGTAAGCCTAACATGTGTGGGAGACCCTGCCCACACCATAGCCAAGGGTGGAATCCCGTGAAACCGTCCAAAACAGGAAGAAGCCAAGGGGGAGATATTATTTTGGGGAAAAAAAGTGGGAACTGGGGGATGTAAAATAATACAGTCACCAAAGCTAAAAATAAACGACAGAGTATCTGATCTTAGAAAACATAACATATTTTCTTGGAGAAAGAAATCTAAGACAGCAAAGGGAATTCTTTTCCTTACTGTCCCACTTTTATCCCAGAGATCTGAGGGAGCCAAATGAAAATTTCCTGGCGTCCCGGGGCAATAAAATAATCTTGGTCTTGTGAAACCACATTAGGATGGAGAGGGAACAGAGGCCCTTTGAGTGCTCCTAAGTGCTGTGTAAGCTGCATTTTTCCCCAGGAACTCCAAGCTTTGTTTATTTGAAAAGAATTGTGCGACTAGGCAGGAAGGCTTCAGCGGCCCAGGTGACGTGCTTGGGCCTGAACCCTTACCGATTACGAAGCTCTCAATTAAATGCTTGTTGAAGAGTCTGGGACAATCAGCAAAGGGTATGGTTTTTTAGTTTTGGTTTTTTTTTCCCCAGATATGTTGTTGAGAAAGAAAATGGAATTTCTTTGGGGAAGGTAGCTCCAGGAGAAAATGTCCTCAGCCAGATGTCACCTCAGAGACCTCAGCAGGATTCAGTCAAGCCTTCCTTTCCCCTTTGCTGGCTTTGAGCACTTTGATGGCAGAGAGGTCGATAAAAGCTACTTGAGTGACTCACTTTTCCACTCAAAAAGACTTAAGTGACTGCTGTTCTGAATAAGTGCGCATGTGTGCCTGAGGGTGGGGGAAGGGAGATGGGATTCTTTGGTCAGTAATAAAACTTGGTGGCCCAGAGAGCTTTTATTTGAAAGCTGTCCCGTGGAGAGATGGTATTCATATACCCATCAAGCCACCAGCTGCAAGTGTAGAGACCACTTACCTCTTCAGAAACAGGAGCCACGGGAAATTCCTAAATTGGGTCTCTGTTACTGGGGGCCTGTTTCTCCTGAGCCAGGGGTATGCAACCTTGTGGCTTCTCTGAGCTACGTAGGAAGAAGAAGAATTGGTTGTTTCCAGCCACAAAACAAAGTCCGTGCATAATTTTCATGATAACTGCCACCACAGATGAGCAGAGAAGTCCTCCCGTAATAACCTGATTATGCAGCAGCCCGTTCAGAGTGTTTTAAAATCGTCAGGGTCCCAAGTTGGCGATCACTAATATAGAAAATGCACATATCTAAGTAATAAAACATCTTTTTTATATTTTTAGTATGAAAGTAAAAGAAGAGTGGGCAACATAAAACTGGTAGGATATTTGGCATTGTATTTGAGAAACGAATGCACCAATTTCTGGTTTGATGGAAGCAGCTGTGATTCCCCACGAGTTCTCTGGGTGCTCCTCAGATATTTTGGTTCTAATTTTACTCTTAATGTCATTCATTCTTGAGAATAGTTGCTCGAAAACTAGGGGCTGCCAGAAAGAGATGCCATAAATAAAGCATGACTGTAAAGTGAGGGGTGTTTGTCTCTGGGAAGACAGACCTCTAATGTCCAGTAAGGAGACACGGCCGAGTTTTTCTTTAAGTTGGACGTGGCAGCCCTATTCATTCCATTTGAAAACTAGCAGGTAACATATTTATGAAAACTGAAAATGGAGTCACACATATTAGCGAAATAATGATTATTTAACCAGAAATCTTAAAATCTGCTTTCAAATTCTTGTATAAAAGCAAGGCTGCATGTATTTTGCTGTCCACAGGACTGTGTTTAGCCAGTGCTGAATGCATAAAATTGCTTGCCTTAATTTGAGCTTGCCATGATTTCAGTCTATCTGGAATGCTGTGATGGTTTGAAACATTGTATTGATAAATTGGTTTTCACCTTAAAGATGCATGTTAAAATCATTAAAATGAGCAGTTAAATCCCCTAAAAACACTGAATCTGTAAACCAAGTTCTGGCACAAATTTGGGGTTTGATATCATAAATGACTTGATAATGTGTCTCAACTCATAAAATCTTTTCCAATTTTGGCCTCAACTTACCCATCTTACTTCCAAAATGTAAATGATGTCACCATAGGAAGGATTAATACTTTTAAGGAATTCCTAGAATTGGTGATGATCCAATCCCTTGGTCCTTAGGAAATGCACAGTTTTGTTTTGGTTTTTTTTTATTGTGGGCACCCACCACAATACCCAGTTATTTTTTTGTTGTTGCAGTTGTCATTGTTGTTTTAGCTGGCCCGGGCCGGGTTCGAACCTGAGAACCTCAGTGTATGTGGCCAGCACCCTACTCACTGAGCTACAGGGGCTGCTCAAATTGCCTGATGACAATTTGCATGTTGTTGCCCATTTTTAAAGCTTTTGTACATCCATTTTCTTGATATATTCTGCGATGTACTTCATCAAAAGTGAGTAGTGGGCAGCAGGCACATGGTCTTCTGTTAATTTCACAAGCCCCTCTCATCTATCCACCATCCCTGGCACCATCACTAACTATACCAGATATGCTGACAGTGGACAAGGGAAATTACCCTCACTTATTTCTCACTGCTTCATATAAATCCCTTGATTTAGTTGTGTGTTTTAATGGCCCTAAGAAACTGTTTCTTCACTGACATCGTAGTCACCATTAACACCTCTAATAAAAATGGCAAGTTGGGTCGTATCTGCAGCATCAGAGCCGCCATCCAGCACCAAAGCGTGACATTTTAGATTAGCCCCTTATTCTCCAAAATTCCTTCCATAGATGTTCCAGCTTTGTCAATGCACCAGGCTATCGTCTGGTGAGACAAACGGATTTGTGTACTGTCCTCCTCTGTTCAGGGAAAATTATATCTGTCATGCTTTCCAAATATTGGCTAGCAAACTCAGATCAGTAAATGGTTTTGGGTTTTCTGCTATTAAATACCACATAATTAGCTTTTACCGTGGAACCCATCTGAATTGTAACTTCAAAAAAAAATCCTTTCGAGAAGACAGATTTTTTCCTAGTTCTGCTACTTTTCCTTCAGACACGATCCTTCACAAGCATCGAATCTGGCAGCATGTTTTTGCATTTAGTGTCTTTCCAAATCATAGTCTGAGAACTTGCACAAATTCCTTACCAATTAAGCAGAGTGCCTTACTATTTGCCTCGACAAAAAAAGGAGTCATCTGTCCACTTTTCATGGAACAATCTTCCTTCGTGCATAATTTTTCTTTTTGGGGAGTTCTGTTTTCTTTTAAGACACTGTAGAAGCCATGCTGTGTTTACAAAATAATAATTATTAAAGGATCGTATTTACTTTTATGATGAAAATTAACTGACAAGAAAATATAAAACAAGATCGGGCCCTTCCACATCTCGGCTGCCCAGGTGTAGAAGTACCTTAATCATTAACTAAGAACGCTCACCTGACTCCTGAGTAATACTAAATGCCTAACCATAATGTTGCAATGGTGGCTGAAATATTCCTGGTAATCGCTGCCTTGCCACGTCACCACGAGTACACGTCACGTCTGAGGATGTCAACTCGACTGTCTGACTTGGAAGACAACACAGTGGGAGCTGCAGGCCACGTGAGCCTGGAGCCGTGCACGGGAGCCCGCAGGGAGAGCACGGGTCTGCTTTACTTCTCGAGACTGCAGGATGCCATCATCTATAAACCTCATGTTATAGAACCGCAAGCCAGTTCCACCGAACAAAATCACCAAAAGGTTGTATACTGTTTTTACGGTTTGGTGTTGGGCCAATTCACAGTCATCCTGGGCCACCGATTGGACACCCCTTTTCTAAGCCATCAAATTTAAATTGAAGGTTTCACTAATGTTTTATTGATAAATGTAGCACTTTTGAAGGACCTACGTTGACAGCCCACAGAGCATGGTCCTGTTCGTAAAATGAAAACGTTTGTGTTTCAGCCTCACTGCTCAGAATCATTCAGGGAGCCGTGAGCACACCAGGATGTCCAGGGGCCTGGAGCTGAGGGCCGTGAGGAGGGACAGAGACAGGCTGTGTCACTCTGGGTACTGCTGAATCACCAGCCCGCTTCTGCCTGGCACTGTTGTGTGCTCACCTGCTCACACTTGCCTGTGACATCTCCCCTATGGTAACTTTGCCTTTTTGGACACCTGAAGGCAGATTGAGGCACTGCAGATCCCAGGAAGGAGGGCTGTGGGCTGCCTGCCACCCACCCCAGACTCCACCCCACTGGGACGTTAACAGTGTCAGACCTGGGTCCCTGGTTCAGGAAACCTGGTTGCAGCAGCTGTGTTGCTGAGTCCTGATGCCCGCTGGCCCCTTCCTTCTCGCCTGATGTCCTGACCCGCCACACAGCTGGCAGGTGCCTTCTGGAGGGCTGCAGTCCCGTCTGGCCCCCTGCGCTGGCTTTCGCACTCCCCAGCTGGCCTGCCAGGGAGATTCTTGAGTCCTGTTCACTACACTTACTTCAATATCTCACTTGCTTAATCTGCTATTCCGTCTTCCAGCACTAAGAGTCAGGTTTGGAAATAAGTCCTGTGTGATCCACAACTCTCCTAAGAAGAAGAACATCTGTGTCAGGAGATAACGCTCAGACTTCCCCGCGCACACGGTATCTGCCCTTTCCTGGCACGCTCCCAGGGTCACTGGGCAATCTTGGGGATCCTGCCCAAGTCTGGCCTCCTCCCTCACGGCCCCCACCTTCCCCAGAGAGTTCTATGCACCTCATGGTTTTAATCCAACTTATTTGTGTGCTGAAAGTTAAAAATATTTATGTCTCTAGCCAGGCCTTTCCCCTGGACTCCTGGTGAATGGCCCAGCTGTCACCTCCTGGCTGTGCTCTCAGTGTCAGCAAAACTCACCTGAACTCACTCTCCCTCCATCACGAAAGCGACTCCTACAGCTGCACTGTCTGTGGCTCAGACAGGAATTACAGCACTTTGCTCACTTGACCCTCAAAAGGTTTTAATTAAGACGTGCATATCATTATTTCCCTATGAAGAGACAGAGGCACAGAGAGCTTGGTTGACCTGCCCCAGGTCACACAGCAGTGGCGGCTGAGATGTGACCTCAGGCCTCCTGCTCCAGGCACTTAGCCATCTGACCACCATGCTGCCTCATTCTCTCACCAGACAGGACACTGGAGTTGCCTGCCACCTGCCATCTCACCAGTCCATCTAAGTAAGCTAATCTTTCCCTAATTCAGCATTCTTCGTAGACACAGAACTCCACTTTCTACGAGCCCACTCAGAATTCCTCATTTGCAGACACATCTGGTAAGGATGTGTCTGACTACCTTGCTACCAGCTTCACCCCTCCCAGCCTCTGCCTGGAACAAGGGGGTCTAGCCACACCCACTTATCCCTTGTTCCCTCCACCTGTCTCGTGCTCTTCCTGCTGTCCTCTTGCCAAAGACACACCCTTTCCAATAGCCTCCACCTCGTCTCTGCCCATTGCTAAGACCCAGCTCTGTTCTTTCCCCAGCAAGTCTTCCCTAGTATTGCTCACTCCACTGCTCTGACCCACTGACCACTCTCCCGAGTGTCCATCCACCACTCTGACCCACTGACCACTCTCCCGAGTGTCCATCCACTGCTCTGACCCACTGACCACTCTCCTGTGTGTCCATCCACTGCCCTGACCCACTGACCACTCTCCTGTGTGTCCATCCACTGCTCTGACCCACTGACCACTCTCCCGAGTGTCCATCCACTGCTCTGACCCACTGACCACTCTCCCGAGTGTCCATCCACTGCCCTGACCCACTGACCACTCTCCCACATGTCCATCCACTGCCCTGACCCACTGACCACTCTCCCACGTGTCCATCCATTGCTCTGACCCACTGACCACTCTCCCACGTGTCCATCCACTGCCCTGACCCACTGACCTCTCTCCCATGTGTCCATCCACTGCCCTGACCCACTGACCACTCTCCCACATGTCCATCCACTGCCCTGACCCAATGACCACTCTCCTGTGTGTCCATGCACTGCTCTGATCCACTGACCACTTGCCCAAGTGTCCATCCATTGCCCTGACCCACTGACCACTCTTCTGTGTGTCCATCCACTGCCCTGACCCACTGACCACTCTCCAGCATGTCCATCACACCAGCCTATTTCCATCACTGACTGCTCCTGCCTCTGTCCTCCCCTCAAGGCCGTCCGCTCCTGAGGGCTGTGACTGCACATGAACAGCCTGAAATCCCAGCACCCAGCTCAATGATTGGAAATGGTACAAATTGAATGAATGTTTTATGGCTGAATAGATAGGAGGAGGGACAGAAAGTGCCATGTGGTGTTTACAGACACAGACGTGCGTTTCTTTAGGGAGAAGAATGGATAGAATGTACCTGGCTTGTTGAGCAAGTGTTTATTAAATGGCTTGTGCACAGCACTGGCCATTGGCAGTGACTGACAGCATGAAACAAATTGAAAATGAGACCATTCCAAGTGAAAGTCAATGTCTCATCTCACAAGTGGTTTCTTGAGCCTGAGCAACTCCCCAGACTATCAGCCACACTTCAGCAAGTGTCCAGCTCCCTGAAGTCCCTGGAGCTGCAGCTCAGAGCAGACCAGACTCTGCACCGGGTTCTATGTCTTGCCTCATTGCAAAAACGAAGGGCCCCGGGTCCTCGTCTCCCCACCCAGGGCAGGGAGAACCCAGAGGGCCGGCTGCCCAGCACTGTCCCTCCGGAGCCTCTGCATGGCCGTGTTTCTGAACTGGACCTCCAAGCAAAAGGTCAGGTATGAAGGTGGCTTAAGTATAAAAACAAGCAAAGCCGGCTAAGGCCAACCGAGCTCCCCCATGCCCATGACCCACCCAGATTTCAGGGTGGCAGCTCAGCCCACCAGAGTGTGGCTCTGAGGTGTGGTCAAGAGCAGGGCACTCTGTGGAGTTACTTCTGTGTATTAACTCATCTGTTCAGACATTTCTTGAGTATCCACATGTACCAGGCACTGTACCACATTTGGAGATAAAAAGACAAATAATAAGTGCGTTTTGCCTTTAAGAAGTTTAGCATTTAGCTAGTGAGACACACAAGAAAGGGCATGAGGGAGGCTGAGCCACAGGGGAGCGTGGGGCTCTCTGAGCACGTGGGCAGGGACCCCCATACGGAGCAGCAGGGGAGCGTGGGGCTCTCTGAACACGTGGGCAGGGACCCCCATACGGAACAGCAGGGGAGCGTGGGGCTCTCTGAGCACGTGGGCAGGGATCCCCATACGGAGCCACAGCACCTCCCATCTGCCCTGCACAGCGTATTACTCTCAAAAAGGACTGGACGTGAAAAGACTGAGAACTGTTAATTTATCTTCCCAGCAATGGGGAGGCCAGTGACCCGCACCTGTGTGATGCTGGGCTGTGAGCAACAGAGCTCAAATGCCCATGGGTGCTGGCCAGTGCCAGGGAACTCTCTGAAACCCCACCGCTGGTGCCCTGGCAGCCAGACACACGTCACTGACCCGCCTCTGTGTCAGGAAGGCTGACAAACAGGGGGAAGAAACAGCCTCAGCCAGACCGCCTGCCCCAGAAGCGAGAGTGGGAGGCTCCCTGCCCCTCTCTCCTACTAGAAAGCCACATTTCTATGCTCCACCTGTAGAGAGTGAGAGTGGAAAGACCACAGTCTGAGGCAGGGGAGAAGGTGGGCAGGACTCAAAGTCCAGATGCAGAGTTAGAACAGAGACAGGAGTGGCCAGGCGAGTTCCCGGAGCAGTCACTGCAAGGATGGGGCCCTCTGTGCCTCTGCCGGGTGCCAGGAGCTGATGGTGCAAAGGGCCCCCTTAGCCTACCCCTGACCCCCCCAAAATGTATAGGATAGGTAAAAAAAAAAAAACAGATCTCTCTGCTGGCAGGAGTTAAAGGTGAGTCCACTAGCTGCCTTTCCCCTTCCAATGAGAGGTGGCCCCAAAGTCCCCTCGTACGTGTGGGGACTCTGTCCTTTGTCATGAGACAGGCTTGGTCTCTCTGAAGGAGAGATTATGAAGCACCCTCTGTCATTCTAAGAGTTTTTATGTGGGCTGTCAGTGACCACACGATGTGAAGACCCTGAAGCCTCTGCTGTGGCAGGAGTTGGTGTCACACAGGGCTCCCCTGTGACATTTAACCTGCACTATTATCAGCTCCACTTTTACAGATGAAGACGTGAGGCTTGGAGAGTTTAAAGAGTTTTACCAAAGTCATAGTTACTAAATGAAAATAATGAAAACAGAACTGAACCCCATCTGAGGCTGGAACTCAAGCCGCTGTCACCTGTGTGTTTCTGTGTTGAGAAGCATCACTCCCTCGGGTGACGTGTGAAGTTGCTTCCAGGATGAAAATAATAAAGAAATACATGTGGACTGCTCATTTAAAAATCGCTGTGAACTTACCAGGTCCCACATAACCATGTTCAAATTTATTTTATCAATTTATTACTGTTTGACAGGGAAAAGAGGTGGGCACGAGGGTCTGTGTCCCAGGAAAAGGAAACTCTGGTGAGGAAGAAATTGTGGGTGTTCAGTAAAGTGAAAATCAGTGACTTGGGTTTGGAGAATAAGCCAAGAGTGATCGTTGACTAAAGATCTGGACATCATCCTCCCTGTATCAGGGATCCACTGAAGGCTTCTACCCAGGGAGAAAAGCAGACTTTTCTGAATGACCTCTCTGGAAGCTGGGGTGGATGACAGGAGTAAAGTGTCCCCAAAGGCCAGACTAAAGCCAGAACAGTGGGGACAGGGAGGAGAGGTGTGGCTTGAGAGCTCCTTCATAGACACAATGGGAGGACCCCGTCACCAAGTGGGCGGCATGGAGGTGAGGCAGGTGCCAAGGGTGGCAGGATGCCCTCCTGTCAATGTGCCCACCACGGCAGCCACGGCAGGGCTCCTGGGCACAGGCCTGGTGATCTGATCTCTCAGCAGCTGCTGGGGCTGATACTCACCATCTGGGACGCACCAGACAAAGTGGGTAGTGGTTCCATTTGCAGAATCAAGGGTAGAGGAGGAAGAGCCTTCACAAAAGTGATGATAACCTCATTTTGGAAGCAGCACTTTTGAGCCAAGGCAACTGGGTCAAACTGCCACTCCTGGTGAAACTAAGGAGAGGGACATTCCGGAAACTAAATTTAGGAAATGATCCCTGGCGAGTGGTCACAGAAGTTATGCCTAGGGATGAGTTCATCCTGTGGGGCCAGATAGTGGGAACAAGGACAAAACCTGCACAGACAGTGACATCTGAAGAGCGTGTGTAGGAGGAAGGCTCAACGGTGGGCGGGCGTTTCAGAAGTCCTAACCAAGAATGGTAATGTCACAAGGAAAAGTATGGTTTCAATGCAGACGGGGTGGTCGGCAGGGTCAAACTGCACAAAGATAAGGAATTTGAATTTTTCCTACAAATTGGTGCTAAGAAGATCATTTGTAACCTGGGGGGGGGGGGGCAGCTGAATTACAGAGCAGGGCAGTGTAATGAGGGGACAGCAGAGACAAGCAGTGAAGGGCTGGGCAGTGGGAGGACGGTGTTTTCAGAGCAGTTAGGGATTGAGAAGCTTCTTTACGGCTGTCAGGAGTTGCCAAAGGAAGCCGGCGGCAGGCAGAAGAGGAGACAGGGTTGGCCCCCGCAGAGCTGGGAGATACTATTTCAAACCAAAGACACAAGATGGCATTAGTACTTGGTGCCAGGAGGAAGGGTCAGTGGGGAGTGAGGTGGTCAGCACGGAGGGCAGCAGTGGTAATCCAGGGATGGCTACGGGGGTAGGACGAAGATTCTATATAGCCCTTAAAGAGGAATAATGCGTTTTTCTCTGAGAGAAGAAAAGGACAGAAAGGACGAAATCAAGACTGCTCTGGTGGAGAAAAAATTAGTCCAGGAACCAGCCAGTTGGCCTGGTCCAGTACGGTAGAAACTCCCGTCAGCGGTGAGTGAGAGGTGGGGCCTGTGTGACAGCTGCACTGGAAAACCTGTAGGAACCTACAGAGAGATCCGCCTTTCCACTCTCTGGGCTCAAAATCCTCACTTTGGGCTCGGCGCCTGTGGCTCAATCGGCTAAGGCGCCAGCCACGTACACCTAAGGTGGCGGGTTCGAATCCCCAGCCTGGGCCCGCCAAACAACAATGATGGCTGCAACCAAACAATGGCCGGGCATTGTGGCGGGTGCCTGTGGTCCCAGCTACTTGGGAGGCAGAGGCAGGAGACTCGCTTGAGCCCAGGAGTTGGAGGTTGCTATGAGCTGTGATGCCATGGCACTCTACCCAGGGGGATAGCTTGAGGCTC
>CAUYQV010115034.1:0-77814 GCA_963574575.1 Galagoides demidoff
ATATATCTGTCTAACAAGGGTACAAGTGAACTTTTCTAGAACTAGAATATAAATGTTTTGATACAATGACTAAGCAAATGACACGAAATTTATGTTAACCAGCTTGATGAAAGTATTTCAAATTGTATATGAAAACAGTACAATGTACCCCATGTTTGCATTAATGTATACAGTTATCAATTAATTAAAAAAAAGAAATAAAACAAATAAAATTGGTAAAGCTTTAAAATAATTTTTATTGGTGACACAGAGATAGAACAATCATTAAATCAGGTGAATTTATGAATATCTGAAGCAAAGTAGGCCCACTGACATCAGAAGTGGGAGACAGGCTTCCTTCAGCAGGCAGAAAAAACCCAGGGTCACTTTTTGTACACACACCAAAATTCCCTTCCTGCTTCCAACTACAATAATTGTAATTGTCACGTTATGTAGAAGCTGATATTCCAGGTAAGTATTTAGTGGGTCATTTTAAAATAGGAAAGAAATTCAGGAATTCTAATGATTAATCCATTGCAGTAAAAAAAAATTTTTTTTGAGACAGAGTCTCACTCTGTTGCCCGGTAGAGTGCTGTGACATCATCACAGCCCACAGCAACCTCAAACTCTTGGGCTCAAGCCATCCTCTTGCCTCAGCCTCCTGAATAGTGAGTAGCTGGGAGTACAGGAACCTGTCACAATGCCCAGCTAGTTCTTCTTCTTCTTTCTTTTTTTTTTTAGTGGAGACATGGGTCTCACTCTTGCTCAAGTTGCTCTCAGACTCCTGAGGGCAAGCAATCCATCTGCCTTGACCTGCCAGAGTGCTGTTACAGGCACCAGTCACCATACCCAGCCTGCAGTGAGAATTTTAACTAAAATCTTCCTCCAATACCTAACTGATTAGCTACATTGTGAACATGAATATTTTAATCAAATTTGAAGGAAAAGGAGCTTTGATTCCAGAGTACTTTAGTGGATAAAACCATCATGGATCTGTATAATCAGTTGTGGGCTAAAGATGTAACAGAATGACTTACTTTTGGTTGCTATGCTTACTAAAAATATGTGTGTGTGTGTGTGTGTTTCCACAAACTCAAACATTACAGCTATAATAAAATGTGAAATGGTTCTTAACTATTCAAATTGCCAATTGCTTATGCATTTGCAACCCCCCATCAAGTCTATAATTACATTACTTCATCTGTCTCTTCATTTTTCCATTTAAACAACTAGACTTTAGTTTGAATGTGTAATTCTAAATTGCAGTTGGAAGTATTCTAGTGTTTTTGCCTTTCAGATAAAATAACAACATTATTAACTGACATTTACTAAACCACTTCTAGATTTCCACAAGCAAGGAACACTACTAACAACAGAGCCATTTGATACACAAGGGTACAGTATATTAAAAATGGAGATCAATTAAACCCCTTTGCTTTGATCTGTTAGTTTTTTAATACCATGGATACTATTGGTGGTAATAACTTTTCATATAACCCTTCAAAATCAACAGGTAAGTAAATAGAGAGTTCATTTATGGTATGATAACTAGTATGTTTTGATTTTGGTAGCTTCTCAGCCTCCTGAGTAGCTGGGTCTACAGCTTTAACCTGATTGAAGATACCAGCTCATCCTAAAAATATTACTAAATTATGCAAAGACTTCCCAACATCATTCTTTCAACAGGATAATCAATATTCTTCATGTTTGGTCATTCAGTTGAAATCCCAGAAGTCCATATTCAAAAGCTTTATTGTCTTTTCCAAAAAAAATATTTGTTCAGCAAGCTTCAGGTAAATACTCTTATTATTTTCTCAATGGCTTTTTGCTTTCTTTACTTTTCACATTAAACTCTAAGAAAACTCTATATTTTTAGATGTAAATGCATCAGGTAGCCATTTATAGAAATGATAGTTTCTTTTATTCTGAACCTGTTTTACTCCTCATTTTATTTATTCTATTTGCTTTCATACAGCAAAGGTATTCCTGCAAACATTTTCGGTGGTGAGGACATTGAAAGGAAGTTTTAAACATGCACAGAAAATTTTGTTGTTCCTGCAAGTCAATGCATAATATTTGTTCCATCTTTCTACAGTACAATACACAGCATACTACCATGAGACAAAAAAATCTATTTTCCGAGATAAAATCTGTAGATCATAAACCAACCACAGAGAATAAGAAAAGTCAACTTAATCTCCATTATCATAAACCAAAATGATGGTAGCCTTCCATCACTGAGCTGCACAAGTGAAAATTTCCCTGGAGAAATATTTTCATAAGCTAAGTTTCTGCTCTGTCCATGCTCTTCAAATAGTTCCTTAGCATGAACCTTGATGGAAATATTTCACTTATCAAATCATTCATGGACACAATTTCTCTTACCCTACGGTACCCCAATTCAGGACTTGCCACAAGTCATATTCCAAGCCATAAGAAAGTATGGAAAATCAAAAAATAAAGGAGCTATCGATTGTCTTTTTGACAGGGACACATACTATGATTTGAAGAGTCATGTTCTGCCTGGAAAGTGGAACAGCTGTGGGAGACATATGGAGCTGCTGTGGAAGAGAAGCTGCCTGGTTCGCGGAGTAAGACCCTAATCAAAATGATTGATGCTGGATAAGATGCAGAAATTCAGCAAATTCTCTTCTGAAGAGAGATGCTCTGAACATAAGTACAAAAGGCTCTACTGAATGGAACAGGCTGTAGTACCTGGAATCCCCCTGGGATAAACATTAATTTTAATTGAATGCTATATTAGCCACAAATCACTTGTTATCATATTAAAATACTATGAAACAGAAGGAAATGATTTTTAACATTGCTATACATAAATGTATATATGGAACTACAATTCATAATGCTATGATCCAAATAACTCATTTTGATTACAGATATGGCATTTTACCTAGGAATGAGTGAGTGTATTTTCTTTCATATTTAGAACATTATTTTGGTCATATTGCATATGATTATGCTTAATAGCCACATCAATGAAGATAATAATAATAAGCAATTTCTAAGTCCTTGTCATATATACAATGAACCTAAATATTTACTATATAGTTGTATCAAAGCTAAATAGAGAACAGAATCTTGAGAATGATTAGGTAACAGTAAGTGTTGATTCAAAGCAATTATTTAAAATACTTGTTTGGCTTCTACTACTCTTACAAACTAGCTCTGCCGATATTCCCCAACTGTCTACTCAAACCTAAGCCATTCTGAATGGTCCATCTAGCTAGAACCCATTTAATAAATGTATATCAATCATAAAATTAGGCTAAACAAACATGATCTGCTCCAAAATATCACGGTTCATTCCCAGGACTCTAGGTTAGCCACTTCATTAGATTACATTGCTTCCCTGCAGTCCATTGGTATGGATTATCAAAGACCAAAAAATAGATATAAGACCAAGAGATTTGAGTAAACTGAATTAGGTAAGAAATAAGCTATAAATCAAAAGTAAAATGAATAAATGTGATATGTGAATATCATGATGAGATCATCATTTTTATTTTAATCATTGGATCCTGAACAGATCTTAATAATGAGCCATCAATTTTCTAAGACATAATAACCAAGAAATAAAATGAGATTCTTTTGGCACTTTGCTAACATGCACATTGCTGCCAGGATATAAATTACCCTGTGGGTGTAATTTTTGGAAGTTCAATTAACGGTTTCAGATCAGTAGGGTATAACTTTTCATACTAACATGGTCATTAATGTAAGTAGATCTTACTTGCTTGAAAGAGTTAATGTGTTTATTCCATTTAATTTATTAAAAAACTGAAGAACAAAACTTTATGCTCATATGCAAGGGATTTTTAAGTGCTCTCATAGTTTCAAAAATAATAAATTATTTTGAAAATTCAGAATGGTTAAACCATCACGACTACTAGGAAATTCATCCCCATGTCTGAAAATGAGTAACAATTTCACAAATAAAGAGAAGAAAAATTATTTGGCATAAGTAATGTTGTGCATTCTGTGAACAGGTGCTATAGTTACTGCTCTGTTAGTAAGAGTGCCTGATGATACTCAAATAAATTTATAATAAACATTTATATTATAGATTTAAACTAAATCAGCACCAGTATCTTGTTAATGTGGAGTATTGTAGAAACTATAAGCTGTATAAGAACGCACATACCAATGTACAAATGTTTACTGTTAATAAGTATATATAACAGAGGCCTCCCTGTCTATTGCTCTGAGATTCAAGATCACCTGTAAATTAATCCAAATTTTCAGTGATTTTATTATCCCCAGATACGAACTTGAAAATGTATAAAATAAATTATTCTAATTAGAGACTAACCAAAATTCCATTTCTAATGAGTCTATGCCCATATTAAAGCATCAGTTTCTACAGACTCTAATATAGTACTAAATATACTAACATCATCAATTAATAGCAAAGGATGACAAATATTTTATTAAGAGTTTGTCTTCTGGATTTAGAGAAAAATAAAAATGTCTAGGCCAAATGGCAGTGCAGAGCATTAAATGATACCTTAGGATAAATTTCTTATTCACGTGAACTAAACTAACTCCTTGAAACATCTCGATTAATTACTCAAGTGAGTTTATTCTAATTTGCCCAAGGTGAATCATTTTATGATTAAATCTATCCTGAAATAGACTTGGAAAGTCATATACATGCATCTAAATTAGACCATCAATTTCCTTTTAAGTTAAAAAGTCAATCTAATAGTATAATGATTTACAACCCATGTATTGTGTTTATACAAAACAACAAACCTTTATACTTAATATATGATTCATGTCAGTTTTGTTATTTTTTTCTAATTTTAATCATGTAGACAACTTACAAAAAAATCTTCCTACAAATTTTAGTTGCTTTGAGAAAAGGAACAAAACATGATAACTGTATTTTGCAGCTCAGAACAGACGAGGGCATAGCTTTGTTTTCTCACTTGCCTAGGCCATGTTTATTTCATCTATTGAGTGAAATTACTATTTTTAGCATAGCTCAGTCAATACTATAATGTGAGAGAATGTCAGTATCAATTCAAGATCATAAAATATGTTTTGCAAGTTCTATTTATAGTGCCCTTGACAATGATGACTGGAGCAAGAATTAGAAAGAAAGATACATTTTTAGTTCTAGGCTTTCCATTGCTTCCATGATAATGTGAACCACAGACTTTGACAAAGAAAACATGTTCTGGAAGTTATTGAACTCTATAGATAGTATTATAGGCCCTGATCTGCCCTATAGTTAGACTTTCTAGATAAAACAGAACATTGAAACCATAAGTAAAATAATTTTTAAAAGTACACTGATGGGAATGCTCAATAAGAAAAAAAAAAATGTGTGTGTGGCTCAAGCGGCTAAGGCGCCAGCCACATACACCTAAGGTGGCGGGTTCGAATCCCCAGCCCGGGCCGCCAAACAACAATGATGGCTGCAACCAAAAAATGGCCGGGCGCTGTGGCGGGTGCCTGTGGGAGGCAGGAGACTCGCTTGAGCCCAGCAATTGGAGGTTGCTATGAGCTGTGATGCCATGGCACTCTACCCAGGGGGACAGCTTGAGGCTTCGTCTCAAAAAAAAAAAAAAATGTGTGTGTGTCTGTGTGTTTATGTGTATAATTTATAGGAAAACAAAACTGAAGAATAGTAAAGACTCTCCGTAGCTTCTCAAATGTTATATGAGTTAAACTAATTGACAGCTTTCCCTCCTGTAACATTAAATATTTAAGTAATTTTAAAAATTTTTCAAAGAATAGAGATTGTATGTGTGTAATTATAAACCACGATACACATTGTTGAAGGTGACCTTAATCCAATTTAGTAACAGCCTGCCTTTAAACCATATTCATTCATTCATTCATTCAAGTGTTTATCAATGCCCCATTATGTGCCATGTACTTTTCGGTACTCTGGAGATAAGACAATGAAAGTAGTAGATATAATCCTACTCTCTTGGAGCTTATATCCAAATGAGGAAAGACAGAAAGTAAAATATGTTAAGTGTGTTAATGTCATTAGGAAGCCATTAAGCTGAGATGGCTCTGGTGCCTTGGGTTCTAGGTATTCAAACTAAAACCCAAGATAGTGTAAACATAAAGCTTATCTAATCAGAAGCTGTCAACTGACTTCTAACCAGAGAACGTCCACTTTAATCAAATATTTCCTTTGTCTCACTTCCATGAATACCTTATAAAAAATTTCCCCTAATACCTCCTTTTTCAATTTCAAAATACTAAAGGGGTACAAATGTTTGAGTCAGGGCTGTGAATATGCCCATCACCCAAACAGTGTTCACTGTATCCATTGGGTGTGTTTGCCCCCTCTCTTCCTATCCCTTCCCCCTCCTTGATTTCCTATCATGTTTACTTCCCTCTGTGCATTTGTATACCCATTAGTTAGTTCCCAATTATTAGACAGTCTGGTGGTATTTCTTTTTCCATTCTTGAGATACTTCGCTTAGAATAATGTTCCCCAGTTCCTCTCATTGCTGCAAAAGGCCCATTATTCTTTTATGACTGAGTATACTACATTCTGTTAATCCACTCGTGGATTAATGGGCACTTGGATTGATTCCACATATTTGCGATTATTAATTTTGCTGCAGTAAACATTAAAGTACAGGTGTATTTTGGATAATATGACTTCTTTTCCTTTGGGAAGATACCCAGTAGTGCTAGTTCAAGTATTAGGTCTGCCTTAAGTTCTTTGAAAAATATCCATACTGTCTTCCATAAGGGTTGTATCAATTTGCAGTCCCACCAACAGTGAATAAGCATTCTATTCTCTCTGCATCCATGTCAGCATTTATTGTCTTGGGACTTTTTAATAAAATCCATTCAAATGGGTAAGGTGATAGCTCATTGTGGTTTAATTTTGAGATATGTTCCTTCTGTGCCAGTTTTCTGAGCAATTTTGTCATGAAAGGTTTGAAAGGTTGCTAGATTTTGTAGAATGCTTTTCTGTATCCATAGAGATGATCACATGGTCTTTGGTCTTTGTTTTCACTTCTGCTTCTGTGGTGAATCTCGTTTATTGATTTACATATGTTAAACCATCTTTGCATCCCTAGGATAATGGACACTTGGCCATTGTGGATTATTTTTTGTGTTGTTGAACTCAGTTTGCTAGTATTTTATTGAGGATCTTTGTGCCTATGTAATCTTTCTGACTTTTTGATGTGGGCATTTAATGGTATGAATTTTCCCCTTAGGTATGTTTTTGCTGATACCCATAAACTTTGGTAGCTTGTGTCTCTTTGCTTTTTAGTTCAAGGAATCTTTTGATTTTCCTCTTAATTTTATTATTGACTCAATAATCATTCAGTAGCAACTTATTTAATTTCTGTGACTGTGTATTATACAGTGTTAATTTTAGAACTGATTTCCAGTTTTGTTATTGTTTGTTTTGTTTGTTTGAGACAGAGTTTCAAGCTGTTGCCCTGGGTAGAGCACTGTGGCAGCATAGCTCACAGCCACCTTCAACTCAAGCTATCCTCTTGCCTCAGTTTTTCTATTTTCAGTAGAGATGGGGGTCTTGCTTTTGCTCAGGCTGGTCTCAAACTCATGAGCTCAAGCAATCCACCTGCCTAGGCCTCCCTAGAGTGCTAGGATTACAGGCGTGAGCCACTCCACCCAGCCTGATATCTAGTTTTAATCCACTATGATCTGGTCTGAGAAGATACATGGTATGATTCATTTTTTAAAAATTTGTTGAGACATGTTTTATGGCCTAAGATATGAATAATATTGGAGAATATCTCATGTGCTAATGAGAAGAATGTATATTTGGTAGTTTTGGGGTAGAATGTTCTATAAATATATGTTAAGTCCATTTGTTCTAGGGTCACAATTAAGTGCAGTGTCTCTGTATCTAGTTTTTATTTTGATGATCTGTCCAGCTCTGACAGTGAAGTGTTGAAATACCTGGCAATTATGATGCTATTTTTAATTTCCTTGCTTAGCTTTAGCAGAATTTGTTTTATGTATCTGTTGACTGTTAGGTGCACATATATTTAAGATTATTATGTCTTCCTGTTGAATTCCTCCCTTTACCATTATAAAGTGGCCATCTCTGTCTTTCTTTATTATTGTTGATTTAAAGTTACTTTTATGTGATATGGGAATGGCTACACTAGCTCTCGTTTGGTTTCCATTTGCATGGAATATTTTTTCCATCCTTTCACATTGAGTCTATCTGCATCCTTGTGGTTTAGATGTGTCTCCTGGAAATAATAGATATTTGGGTTATTTTTTTGCATCCATTCAACCAGTCTAGGTCCTTTGAGTAGTGCATTCAAACCTTTATCATTAAGAGATATATGAGATAGAACTAATATGTTGGATGCTGTTCCGTTCATCCTGTTGGGAAGTACCTTATTGCGATTTCCCTTCCTGCAGTTCTGAATACTTCCTGCAGGGCATCCCTGAGAGCAGTCTATTTTTAGAAGTTCTAAACATGCATGTGAAGAGTGGCTTTACTTTTTCATTAATTACTAAACTTTTAGAGACTATTAGAGTATCTAGGTTTTCTTCCTTTTTACTTGGATTGCTTTTCAGAATTCATAGAATACTTTCTCCTCACAAATAAGGCACCCAAACAGAATGCTAATACACCCTCTCTGAGAAGTGAGATCAGATTAGAATCAATAAAGTAATAATTGCTTTATTAGTGTAATTTCAGAACACCTTAAGGTTCAGAAAATGGCAGTTGGACAGCTAACAAAATTAACATGTCCAGCTTCCTGAAAAATAATGACAAAACTAACAGCTAATATGTTCCAAAATTTAGTATGACCCTGATACTGTGCTAAGCATTACCATATGAGGTAAGTAAAATTATTATTCTTGCTTCACAGATGAGGAATTAGAAGTATACAACTATTAGAGAAACAGTAAATAGTATTTCAAGATGCAAATTTACTAATTATGACTCAATATAACATAGCAATCATAAGCTTAGTGTCTATAACCAAACTGTCAGGATTCAAATCTAAGACCTCAAATTACCCAATATTTCTCTGCTCCAGTTTCCTCATTTGTTAAATAGAATTGTAATAATACCATCTTATAAGCTGTTAAAATGAATGTGTTACCCATAACCCCAGTCCACTCATGGGAAGAACAACAGGCAAAACCAAATTAAGGAACATCCCACAAAATACTCAATCAGTACTTTTCAAAAGTCTGATAATCAGGGAAATAAAGAAAACACCAAGAAATTGTCACAGATTGAAGGAGGTGAAAGCAACACAAGAACTAAATGCAATATGGATCCAATCTGAACTAGATCCTGAAAAAGGAAAAGAACATTAGTTGGTAAACTGGTGAATCCAAATGAAGTCTGGAGTTTAGCTAATATTAAATGTTAATTTCTTAGTTTGACAAATGTACCACAGTTGCATAAGATGGTAAGTTTACATTTAGGGAAACTGAATATACAAAGATCTCTCTATATTATGTTGCAACTTTTTTGAAAGCTTAAAATTAATGCAAAATGAAAAGGTTAATTTAAAAAGTAAATTAGTTAAATTTATTAGTATATGTGAAACAGAATAATATTGGGAATATAATGAATGCTAAATAAATACGAGCTGTTAGTAGAGTACTATGTGCTACACAGTGCACAAGATGAACATGGGAGAAAATGAGGCGAGGAAGTAATTAAAAAAGGTTTCAGGGATAGATTGGGCAATTTTCTTTTCTATAATTGTAGAACTGAAGGTCAAATATGTATAGAACAGAAAATGGAAGGGCCATGCCTTCCTATCTTCACAGTTCTGTTTTAACCCACCCTTATTACATCACCTTCCTCACTCTAATTAGTCTGCTGACATATGTAGTCACATTCTCTTTGCCTGCCATTAGAACTTAGGGCTATTGTAAAAATATGTTGCCTTTGTTGCTAGCTAATTGAAAGTCAATACTTTAAACTTTTGGATGGTGAACAACTTCAAATGGTAAAATTGTGACTTGTTAGAAGAGGAGAGAACCACATAAGTGTTATGAATGTTTTTAATGTTTGTGTATATTCAACTTCATATATATAGCCATCTACTTTGAATTAGTTGGACATAGGATAGGCCACTGAAATGCTTTTAGAAGGAATTTGAAAGTTTTGCGGGATAGATGGATGTTACCTTCTGGAAAGCTGTGGCAACACATGTTTTATGTTTGTGTGTATGAATCTGAGAGAGTGAACAGATCTTACAGAAATTAGAGTTGCATTGACAGGTCTTAGAATGCATGCTAGGCTTTAGAGAGATTCCTAGAAAAGTATATGTCACGAGCACCCTATATATCTTCACCCTTCAAAAAAAGAAGTATATCAGTGTTGGAATAAAAGAGTATTGAGTATGCGCTCCATAAATACTTAACTGAACAAATCCTGTATTTGATGTATTCTAAGATGTAGACTCTAAATCTATCTTACTATCTGAGAAATCAAGATATAACTTAAAATCAATAACATCATTGTTTAAATTTGGCAGCACTTCATTTCTTCCTTTGTGGTTCATAAAATAATGGTGCATTTTGAAATTGATGGCATCTTACATTTGATAAAAACTAATGACCGACTGTTTATGCTTTTCATGTGTAAGTCAGTACTGTTATATTTAACACCAATACAGAACCACTCAGAAGAAAATGATTGATGCAAAATTATATTTGTGAATGATTTCCACTTTAGTCTTACACAAAAGATTGGTGTCCTTCCCTAATTTTCCGCTCTACTTGAACGTTAATAAGTAGAATATTCAAGACATGCAATGAACACTGTATTTTCTCAACAAATAGACTAAGTAGGTTAATAATAAATGAAAAATTTGTCTGCTCAAATTGGAATCACATGGAGAAGCATATGTAAAAACCCGGGAAAGGTTCCCTGAGCACCAGGACACTAATATTCAACATCTGATACCTACACTTGGAGATTTGGGGTAATTATCATTAAAACAAATCATTGAAAAAGTTTTGGCAAAGAAGGCTAACAAAAATGTTTCTAGGAATTCTAGCACTTTTATGCAAGGAACATAATTTTTTTTAGTAGGATAGTGGTTTTAGTTCAAACTATGAAAGTTAGCTTGGATGGTATACTTTACCTGGTTCTATGTAGTAAGTTATACTACATTACCCTTTTAATTCATTCCTCATTAATTCATCTCTTTATTCATATGAGACCAAAAGATGGAGTCTGACTTATGATTCCATTAAAGGAAAAGTCTTGAGTGTACGATTTATAATTTCCCTTATAGATGACAAATGAGGACGTCCCAATTCTCTTTCCTCTCCTCTGCTGGTTGGAAAGGAAATTTGATCACTAACATTTCAACAGTTGCCTTGCAATGTGAGGTCACCTTGAGAAGAGAAGACTAGCCTGAACCAGAGTGAGACCTCATCTCTAAAAGTAGCCAGGCATTGTGGCAGGTGCCGATAGTCCCAGCTACACAGAAGGTTGAAACAAGAGAATCACTTAAGCCCAGGAGTTTGAGGTTGCTGTGAGCTGTGACGCCATAGCACTCAATTCAGGGTGACAAAGACTGCCCTCCGCCCAAAAAATGCATAACATGTTTTTATTTTCTGTTTAAACATATTAGTAGCCAAGCAAAAGCTACAAGGCTCAGGATAGAGTTTAGACTGCAGGGCATATGGATTCAATACCTTAAAGTGAAAGGTAGTTGTCATCCCTTATCTTTATTTTTTTATTTGTATTTCTTTTTATGTATTTATTTTGCCAAGGGGCTCAAAAATTTTCCCCTTCATTCTTTTTTCTTTATTAAATCATAACTGTGTACATTAATGCATTTATGAGGTACAATGTGCTGATTTGATAAACAATGTGGAACGTTTACACCAATGGCAGCATTTAGTGAGGCAGAATAACAGCTATAACCACCGGTAACAGTCTGTTGAACCTGTGGGTTAATGTGGGTCTTCCTTTTGCCAGCAACAAGCCTTTCTCCATTTTAGGACAATGAAAATCAGCAGTACTGTAATTGCCAGCCTCCAGATGTGTTTGGTAGATGGGGAATCAGAGACACCAACTTCTGCAACTGACCATGTTGCAGAATAATCCTGAGGTCAGTCACTAATTCTAGACAGGGCTGCTAGTTTATCAGACTCTGCGTTGTCATAATGAACCCATTCAATTCTTGGTTCTATGGCTATGTGACTCTAGGTAAGTTATGTGGCCTCTTTAAGAATCTATAAAATAGGGTGATTCATGGATTATTCTTTTTGTTTTGTTTTGTTTTTTATTTATGTAATACTTTATTACATTACAGTTTCAAAGTGAGGTGGTATCACTGAAATCAAATAATTGAAGGCATACATCAAAAGTTAGCAGAGTATTCATATTTAACAATAAAACTTACTAATTATGACACAAAATCATAGCCCTATAAACAAATGAGAAGGTAAAGTAAATCCATTTATAAATAACACAGCCCTGTGGTCCCCGACCCCCCCAGGTCACAGACCAGAACTAGTCCATGTCTTGTTAAGAAACGAGCCTACTTTTAGCCTACTTTGAAGATTCTATATACTTCTTTTCAAAAAGGTTGTATTAGTTTGCAATCCCACCAACAGTGTAGAAGTGTTCCCTTCTCTCCATACCCTCAGCATCATCTATAGTTTTGGGACTTTGTGATGTGGGACATTCTCACTGGGGTTAGGTGATATCTCTCTGATAATTAGGGATGATAAGCAATTTTTCATGTGTTTGGTAGTCATTCGTCTGTCAGCTTGAGAGACGGTTCTGTTCATGTCTCTTGTCCAGTGATAAATATGGTTGTTTGCTCTTGTTGACTAGTTTGACTTCTCTGTAGATTCTGGTATTAGGCCTTTGTCAGATTTATAACATGCACATATCTTCTCTCATTCTGAAGGTTGTCTGTCTGTTTTAGTTGTTGTGCCCTTTGCTGTTTGATCCCATAATCTCATTACTAGGTATCCACTTATTAGCAATTGTGAATTGAGCTAAGATAAACATTCTGGTGTAAATTTCCTTATGGTAAAATGATTTTTTTTTATCTATAACACAGATAGAACATTGTCAAGAAAAAAATCATTTTACCATAAGGAAATCTGCACCAGAATGTTTGTCTCAACTCAATCCATGATTACTAACATGTAGAAACAACCCAAGTGCTCATCAACTCATGAAGAGATAAATCAACTATTTTATATGTATACCATAGAATATTATTCAGCCATAAAGAAAGATGGAGACTGTATATCATTTGTATTTACCTGACAGATTTGGAGAACATCCTCCTAAGTATCACAAGAATGGAAAATTAAGTATCTGATGTACTCAGTACTAATATAAAACTAGATGAACAACTACATGTTCACACAAGAAAAAAAAACACAATTAAAGTCAAGTAGGGAAGACGGGGAAGAGGGGATAAAAGAGAAGAAGGAGAGGATTTGATAAGTTCTCACTTAATGGGTACAACATTGGGGTATATGGTATACCTCCTGGGTAAAGGGCTCAACTACAACTTGGACTTTACCTAAACAAAAAACACAAACAATGTGATCTAATCATTTTTACTCATATATGAATCAGAAATAAATAAATAAATAGGAACAAGCCTTCCATACAACAGGAGGTGAGCAGCAGGCAAGGAAAGCGTCATCTGTATTTATAGCCACATCCCATGGTTCACATCACCACTTGAGCTCCTGTCAGATCATGGGTGGCATCAGATTCTCACAGGAGCACAAACCCTAATATAAACTTCACATATGAGGGATTTAGGTTGCATGCTCCTTATGGGAATCTAATTCCCACACTTCACCTCCATCCATGAAAAAATGTCATTCATGACACTGGTCTCTGGTGCCAAAAAGGTTGGGGACTGCCAACATAATCCATTAGTGTAATTATGCCAATACTCAAAATTGCTATACAAACTATCAAATAACATTTGTATCTTTGTAACTATTTCCTGGTAAAAATGGCATCTGGGTACTTACTTCTGTAGAAAACAGAAGTGGAAGATAGAATGAAGGCCCTCCCCACAGGGGCTTCTAATCTACCAAACAGAATCTCACACCCCATGCAGCAGAAGCATCCTTCTTCCCCTGAAGGATGCCTCCTGTGATCAGGTTATTTCTGTGAGGGTTAAATGGGCTACCTGTGACAAAGTGCATGGCCTGACATGTAATAAGTGCTCAATAAGCATGTACAACTCTTGCTTTCTATGCATGTTCACATTCATGTTTCATAAATATATCACTCTGAAGACAAAATAGCAAATCAAATGGCATTCCAATTGGGAACAAATTTGTTAAGTGACCAGAAGAATAATTGGATTTTAGAAACAAGATAGACCTGTATGTAGTAAGTAGCATATTGAAAGCCAGCCTTAAAATGAAAAGAAAAATCCCAGCTGGCCTATCACTTTAAAATGTGTTTGCAAATGAATATGTGAATGTAAAGGGAAAAGGAACCTAATAAAGAACAATGGCTTTACTTGGCAATCAGATGTTCTTCCAGAAAAGGAGTTTTACCAATATCCACTATATGTGGTTATTTATAGTGAAAGACTTTGAGCCCCAGATTTCTCACTGCAATATGAGGCACTGTAAGAGCTCGAGTCAAATGAGGTACATTCGCCCATTTCAGTTTTCCTGCCCAAGTTTTATCTACCATCTTCAATCATTAATATTCAATGTTTCTTCCACTGAGTTGCATCTGAGAGCAAAATAATCCCTATATGCATGTATCAGGTATCTAAGTATTTTATTCATCACATATACACACCAGTGCACACAGAATGTTACAAATTGGAAAACTACCATGTGTCAAATACAACATAGGTGATCTTGTCATTCATGAGAAAAATAATAAATGTTCTAGCTGATCATGAAAAGCAATAGGGAGTAAGAGTTCTTCTGGTAATATTAGTTCATTTCCACTACTAAACTTCCACTGTGAGTATTAACAAGTTTCAGGACTTATTTTGTTTTCATTGCCCCATTTTTAAAAAATCTATTATGTGAGGATAACACCAAATGCCATCTACCTAACCCCCTAGCATTAGTTACAAAGATTAATAGGACAATGCTAGGCAGCATTTTCCATTACTCTGAAGAAGTAAGATCTGCAAATACAAAAGAACATTATTAATGTGTATATGCCATGGTTTTGCTGAAAGATTCTCTGTAATTGGCCACGGATTAATCATTAGGAATAAAAAAGAGAGCAAAGAGTTATTTCTAGGTTTTTTTACTTTATAATAGGAAAAACCATCATTAATATATTCTAAATGGTTTCTGTAAGAAAATTTAACTCCTATGACAGTAAAAAAAGTTCTTTGAAAGTTCCATCGGTTGTTATTGTAATAAAAATACTTTGCCTAATTCAGTATATGCAATGATCTTCGTGTTGAATGGTGATAACCCAGGGGAACCATCTGTCAGCAGACACGTACCAAGCTCCAGAAAGATAACACTTAAAACATGATAGTCTCTTAGCTCCCCTGAGATGAGCATCCAGGTGACAGTTTACAAGCCATAGGGCTTTGTTTCCTCTTTTATTCTGTCACGAAAACCAAGGGGAGCTTGAAATTAAATAAATAAAAACCCTATTAATGCCAAAGAACATCACTTTGAAAGATTTACTTTTAAAATCCCATTGCACATCTTTGCATTCATTTTCAATTAGCTACTTTTCTTTTAATGAATTTCAGGAGGGTTCAGATGCATAGATTAGCTAGGCTAATGAAGGGTACTGGTATTCTGGCACAGTTGTATTTTCATGAGATAAAGGATGAGAATTCATGATTCGTGTCCAAAAGCAAAGATGCCATGTAGAAAGATTTTAAAAACACTAGTGAACTTTGACACCTTTAGGGATAGATTCTGGCCAGGGCTTTAGATCCTTTATTAAACAGACAAAACACTTTCAAGAAAACAAGAGCCCTAGGCAAAAAAAAAAATCTAAGTCTCTGTATGATGTGCTGTCCTTTTAAGACATGGTTTACTGGGTTTAGGTCCCGAAGGGAAAAATGAACATATCTGGTCACACCTTGGTAATGGACAGAGAGATTACTGTGAACAGGAAGAGATTGGATGGATTGAAAATAAAGATGAGAGATGAATTTTAAAGAGGGAATAAATAAAATTTCTTTCATAGAAAAAGAGATCACAAGGGTAAAAAGATCTGAAGTCAATATAAGGTGCCATGGCAGCCACAGAGAAATGTATTTCATGCACCATCACAGACAATGCTGGTTTGCCAGATCAAGAGTGTTTTGTTGCTTGGTTGACCACCTATGCTTCCTTTTAATATCATGCCTCAGACTGAACTGCCTTGGGGAGAAAAACAGGTGTGTGACAGCCATAAAAATATTTATATCAATTTGCATACTTCTTACTAGGACAGAAGAGTATCCTAAGGCAATTTTTACCCGTAGATTAAATTATTTCTGAGAAGTTTTTTTCCAGTTTATTTGGAATCAAACCATCAATTAGAAAAGTATTTTTCCCTATTTTTTCACAGAAAGTTCACATAGTTATTAATTTCCTATCTAATTTATTAATTTTAAACCTAATAGTAATAAATATCCATTTTCATATTTTCTGTAATATATACAAACCCAGAAATGGAAAGGAGTCTATTTCTCTCCTATTATTTCCTGTATAAAAATTAGTAAAATATAATAATTACACTTATAGTGAGGGATAAAAATGTACTGTTGATTTTACTAGCCACTGTATACGTGAGATCATTAAACCCTCCAGTAGGTCTTTTCCCATATTATAAATGCAAATAGAGAATTGATGAATCTTGCCCCAAATTACAGTCATTGAACACGTTACACTTAGCTTAAGAGTTAGTCTGAAAATGTCTTTAATGCTCTGTAGAGTCATTCTTTCAAAGAGACGTTCCAATGGGAACTAAAGAATGTTGAAGCTTGTTCATAGTCAAAATTTTTGTGTCTTAACTAGTAGTTCCTGCAGAAACAAGTGGAAGGAATCTTTCTCTAAGGGACTCTGATGAGACATCAAGGTTCATATAACTTTAATTCTCAAACCCATTATGTTTTCATGGAGTAAGAGCAATCTAAAATATCTAAATATAATTAGATATTTACATATTTGGATTGTCTGCTCATGACAGAAATGGGTATGTGGGCCTATCATCTGAGCTCCAGTTAGTAGGAGTTAACTGGTACAATGAAAAGATCTTTTAGGGAGAGAAGGAGTAAATAAATCTCACATTCACTGAGAGAAACTGCAAATTAACTTTCATTTTTGATACTATCCCAGAAAAATCATTTTAAGCTCTGGATTATGTTTCTTCTAATTTCCTTTTTCTCTCCTTATAAAATATTATTGCATAGAAGGAAAACTAGAAATTACTTGTTCCAGCTCATTGATTTTAGATAGGGAGGATATTATAATCTACCTTTTACAAATGAAACAAAAGAAACTCAGTGTTGAGGTAAACTTATTGTGATAACAGTTACATGGCACCCAAAACACACTGTTATCATAAAACGATGATATTTTTGGTTTAACATGAGTAGGCGTTCAATAAATGTTTGTGGAAGAAAGGAAGATCTAATACGCAATATATGGATTATTAAAATTTCCATCACTTTGATCGCATCTTCTTCATTATAATTTTCTTGTTCGTCACACTTTCTCTTGCCTGCCTTAGTCTATACCCTTTCTTTGCCACAAAAATGCCAATGAAGACAAAGCTGACAATGAATCTTAAAAGTTCTTTGAAATAAAAATATTTTCTATATCACAAAAATGAATAATTTTCTGCTCAGTTACTTATGTAAATTGAGACAAACTGGACTGTAAGTCCCTTGGGGGTAGGGGATCTTTCTTGGGTATTTGAGGCTGTATCTGTGGACTCAGCACACTGACTAGCATGAGTAGAGTCTATCAAATGTAACCAAATGAAGGCTGATTTCAACATGTAAATGAAGAGTACCAGAAAGTAGCAACAATGATTAAATTCTCCCCAGTGGATATATCCGATGGGATCTCAGGAAAAGCAGATTTGGATTTGAGACAGGTTTCCAACCTCCACTGTATTATATGCCTTTTCATAAGTGAAAAAGAACAAGATTTTCCTAGATACTCAAGGATGTAGAAATTCACTGGGCTGCATGAGGACAAAAACAGCGACTGCATTTGATAAAATATTTATGCTCTTTGAGGAAACATGGGAACACAGTTATCACTAAGGAGTCATCCATACTAAGTTAGAATTCAGTCCAAAACTCACTCCTCTCTAAAAGAGGACAATTCCTATTAAACTAGAAATGCTACACCAAAAATAATATACTAAAAGAAAGGCAAATTTCCCTATTATTTCTACCTTGTTTGTGCCCTCACACTAACCAGTCATCTATTACATCTACAATTAACAAATAACTGTGAAATAAATAAGTCATTGGCATTTACTAATGTGAACTGGGAAAAGAAGCCGTTTACAGGTGGTTAGTTCCATTAGGGGATCAGTAGATCTGACCTCCTCAATTACTGAGAGCTGACCCAGTTCCCAGTGTCCACAGGCAAAAAGTTGCCACCATAAATGAACAGCAACTCAAACAACCCCCAGACCTCATCTCTCCATTTAAAGTGAAAGAAGTTTTTCTTGCCTTTACTTTTTCATTTTAGGGAAAACAATTCATGAATGGTAATAAACACATTTCATCAGTTATAAATGGAAAATAGAATATGGAGACCTACAGTTTAATTCTCAATTAGATGCAGCTGGTGAAAACTAGTGGCTTAAGCCCTGAATAAATAATGGTGTGGGCCCTAGACAAGTAGCAGCACCAGGGAGCTCACTAGAAATGCAGAATCTCAGGCCAACCTAGACCTACTACATTAACATCTCTATTAAATAATCTTCCTATCCCCAGGTGATCCTTGTGCACATTAAAGTTTTGAGAAGCAGCTGGTTGAAGCAAGAACACTCCTTTGGGTCCAAAGGGAACAGCAAACAATCTTCCCGCAGACTCTGCCTATCTGAAGGCAGAGTCTACCCATTCACTGAGCTAGCCACTTTCTTTTTTTTTGAGTAAATTTACATCAGAAGATTTGTTTGTCACTTTCTGAAATGGCTATATTTGCCAAAGTAGAAGCTATCCTAAACTAAAAGGCACATCTATATATCCATATATAAGAAGGAAAACATTTATCATTTAGAAACTATCACTTCCCAACAATACAATTATAAGTTTGTTTGTTTGCTTGAGACAGCATGTCACTCTGGTGGCCCTGCGTAGAATACCCTGGTGTCATATCCCCCAGCAACCTCAAACTCCTGGGTTCCAGCGCTCTGCCTCCAGAGTAGCTGGTACTACAGGCATCCACCAAAACACCTGGCTAGTTTTTTCTATTTTTAGTAGAGATGAGGTCTCACTCTTACTCAGGCTGGTCTCAAACTCCTGAGCTCAAGCAATCCACCCACCTCAGCCTCCTGGAGCTCTATAGGTATAAGCCACCATGCACAGCCTATGATTATGCCTCATATCTTTATTCCACCGACTTTTCAAACTTGGCTGACCACTCTAATCACCTATAATGTTTTAAAAATCAATTTCTTAATCATGACCTTGCTTGAAAAGTTCCCCAATTGGTAACTGTGAGAAAGAACCCAAGTATCTGTATTTTCAAAACTCCACAAATGATTTTGTTGTACAAATGGGATGAGGATTTACGGTTCTATATTTTGGTTGTTAACATATAAAGTATGGTGAAGGGTACTTCCTAAGGGATGCTAAATCTGGCAACTTCAATCACTTCAATCTCTTGATTGTGTCTTTGGTCAGTCGCCATTAGACTTCCATAAGATTCTTTTTATTAAATGAGGACTGAGACTTGTGGGGCCTCCTATTATAATACAACATGCTCATATATTATTATGGCTCAAGATATGCATAGCTTATCCTCCTTAAACTGGTTTTCAGCCTTTGCAGTAGATTGGATGATCTATACCATTGAAAAGTTAGAGCAGGAAGGCGGTAAAGTAGAGAAATGCTGAAATGAGTTTCTTCCTCAGTCTTGCCTGCGCCATGAAAGTCTCATCAATTTCTAGGCAAACCAGGAAATGGCTTTCCTTTTCAATAAATAGGGCATATCAGGGGCTAAAAATATCTATGAATTCTATTCTTACATCAAGAAGGAAATAATTCATTCAAGAAGAAGGCAGTATTCAACACATGGTATTACCTAATGTAAAGTGGAAATTCTCAAAGAAAAAAATAAGTAGAAAAACACAACATTGGGCAGCCTTCCTAGGAAGCATTTATCATGAACTCCTAGAAGGAGGTTTTGAGTGTGGGAGTATTTTTTATAATAGACTGCTGAATTAAAGGGCTTGTTTTTTCCCTTAGCACTCTGCATGCTTCCTTGACCAGTGAATTGCGGACTTAATAACAGTTTGGTATGTTTGTTTACTAGTTTAAAATATAATGGAACTATGCAATTACAAATGTAAAAAAAGAACAAAATTTGAATGCTAAAAAATGTTTCTATTAAAATCAAAATGAAAGTTTTGAAAAGAACAGGCTGAACTGAATCACTAAAACAAATTGTTGTTAAATCAATTACAGCAATTATTGTGGATGAGTCAACTCTTAAAGAAGGGAAAAATGAAAAATATATTAACTTTCTTTCCTCAAATTGCCTTACATTTACTGTTATGTTTTCACTCTAGAGAAAGAAAAACTGGAAATTGTACATGATGTATTAAGAGTAGTATTTTTATAAGAAAGACTTAGAACCCTACTAAGCAAACCAACATTTAAGAAAAAGGTCTTGGCCTTACATGGAAAGATTAATAGATGAATATACTTGTTTTTTTTAAAGTGTTTATTTCAAGTGTACAATCTATTTTTACAATTTCCTGCTTTAACCTAATAATCATTGGTCTTGACTATGTCAGGCAAGTTAACTCCAGTTTGGAAAAAGCTCAACATTATATTTTTAAACTCCATCCTACACCCACCCACAAGGAATGGCAACAATGGCTCCTATTCCAGAAGCACAGTATGTTCAAAGGGAATATTAATGATGGGAATGTGCTTGGTCAAGGGAATAGTTGTCAATCAGTAAAAAAAAAAAAAATGTTGAATACCACTAATTTGAAGATGAACACCTGCTTTTTTCATGAACAAATTAATCTTCTATTGTTATTTGTAGCACACTTAAATGGCCACAAATACAGCTTACTTTACATATCCTACATATTCAAGATACATGTTGCCTAGATGCAGATATTTTACCTATGCATATTAGAACAGACTCAATGAATTACAAAAACCTAGAAACAGTAAGTATAAAAATGAAAAGGTTTAGTCTAAAGTTGTCTCACACCACCCACAAAGGTGGAACTCTAGATTTAAATGTTACTTTCCATCAGCTGTCAGCAGAATTTCACACCTGCATTCCTTCAACATGTGTGTACTTGGCAAGCCATGAAGTCTCAAAATACCTAAAACATTGCCTCTGCGAGAAAGCCACCATATGATTTTTTTTTTCATAGCAGCTCTGGGTGGATCGTATTGAATGTGAACAGAGTGAAGCCATCCTAGAGGCTCTCCTCCGCTAAATGGGCCAGGGCTAAATTTGGGCATAAACCAGAAGAACGTCATACCACTAGAAGGCCAACTGTCTTTTGGAAAAGCCTTGATTTGAAATCCTGTTTATCAGAGGTGTTCCATATTGGATCACTGAAAACTGACTACATCATGTCTTCTTAAAGGAAAGTGTCAGAGGCAGATCAACAATGAGAGGAAGGGTTACTTGAGTTCATTTATGTCCCAATAAGGCAGCACTGTAATTTCTAGTTCTTCCTAGAAGTTGATAATGCATTCTTGTTTTAGAAAGACTGTGCCTTTTTATCTCACAAATCCTCAAGGTAAAACCCTTAAAGTTCATTTTGTATACTCCACTTCCCTGCAGACCATCATACCACACTATTTATTATAACATGAATCATTATCCTTTGTTTTGAACATACATGGATACGATTCAGAAAACTTAGTAACACAGACCATGGAAATCACTAGTTGATTCAAAGGCAAATTGATAATCAAAGTAGAAAAGTGGATTATATTTTTATAATGTTTAAAATAATTACATTTTAGCATAATGAAAATTTTGAAAAACCTCAAAAGAAACTAGAAACCAGTTAAATAAGGGAGAAAATTCTGTATTAGTCTCTGTCTAGGAATTAACTATGCCTATTTCAAAAATCTTTTAAAAGGGAAATAATCAAAAAATATAAATCTGAAACACATTGATAAGAATTCAGACTTTACTTATTAACCACATGTACAATGGCAAATAAGGAGATAATATCAGTGAATTGCCTTTTAAATTAAATAACCAAACGCAAAACTCATTATTTTGGCTGACATGAAATTGCTTTAATTGATCACACTTATTTGTCTTCATAAATGAAATATCAGATTTAAGCTACAGTATAAAGCTAGAAATCTTGTTACAGAGTCATTCAGTATAGTGTTTTCGAGGGAATGTCCTCAATAAATATTGTTTAGATGAATTAATAGCATCATCTATTGTAACATAGTATAAATATTTTCATATCACATATTCTAGAAATTCTTAACATAGCAGTTTCCAAATGATATTCTAAGTAGCACAAGTTTCCTAGTACATATCAATAGATATTCCATGCAAAAACAGTTCTATGTTCAAATACTTATATTCCATACTATCCATGCTGGATGTATGAACCCCCTTGGAACATGAGAATAACATTAGCAAATTAACAATTGTGGGGAGTTCTGCAGGCATTTATTAAATTTACCTGTATCAACTTCATACTTCCTCAAAATTATTTGATTTAGAACTCCTTTACCAAAGGATACTTCTTAATATCTCACAGAGCATCAATACTTGATAAAATACAATGTATACCACTGCCATAAAGACATTTGTCTTTAATCAAATTTTGGTAAAGTAGATCAGAACATTCAAATTTTTGCAAATAATAAAACTAAAGGAATCATTAGTTCCCAATGCTTATCAAAGATACAAATAAATAAATGATTGAAATGTTTCTACCCAAATGGTCCACAAAATTAAATACGCTAGATTTTGATTAAAAAAGGACTTTCCAACCTTGACAATATTTTCTAGCATCAATTAAGATGTATAAGAAAATAAAGAACTAAAACAAAATTGTTTTATTTTAAATAGCTCTTGCATTTAAACACAAGAAAATTGGGAGGTTTTACTTGCTATTTATATATTGAAGGCAGGATACAGCTTAATTGCTTTGCTTTTGTGAATTAAATTCTTATTGGCTACGGATTCTTAACTGTTTTAAATTACCTCAGAAAAATCACTGTTTTGCCCTCTTTCTCAATTTTTGCAAAACTCTTTCTTTAAATTACAAGTGGAAAGTGCATAAAAAGTTAGTACCATTACATGATATTTGTGAATACTATGTGAAAATAGGAGAGAAAAACAGTATGTGTTATTTTCTGAAACATGATTTTTTTCAAGTGTAACTGGACAAGATATGCCTTTTGACTAAAATGTGATCATCTTTCACAGCCACATAGATGCCAAAGAGGAAGTGTTGACAGCTTCTGTCTCAAGTCTTCTTGAAGCTAATAAGAGAGTTGATGCCAACTTGGCAGTGGCAATGGCCTCTTGGATAGGCGATGAGAGTCCCTGAGTCTGGGTGAGAAATTTGGCCTGGCAGCTGGGGGAATTTCTACAGAAGGTAGTCAAAGTCAGAAAAAAGAAGCTACATTTTGAACTGTTAAAACAAAAAGCTATCATTTGCATATGATAAATATATTACAATAAAGATAAAAATTTCTACCACGGACTGTTGGCACTCTTAAGTTTAATATCAGTAGTTCAAATATTTAAGAACAGCCTTAAAATTAAACAGTATTCCACAATATGCATAACGTTGTCAGTACAGGTAAATCCATTAGTCTTTTCTCAGTATGCCTTTCTTTATGTTTACAGTTTTCTTTGTGTGTGTGCGCACTTATTTTTTTTATTTACTTTTTTATGGTAAGACATATATAACAAAATTTACCATTTTAGCCATTTCGAGTATATACTTCAGTGGCATTGATTACATTCACAGTGTTATGTACCCATTACCACTATCTATTTTCTTTTTTTTTAACATCTTTTTTCTTTTTGTCGTTGGGGACTCATTAAGGGTAGAAGAAACCAGGTTACACTGATTGCATTTGTTATATTGTTATATAAAGTCCTTCTTACAATCGTGTCTTGCCCCTGAAAGGTGTGGCACACACCAGGACTCCACCCACCCTCCTACCATCTCTCCACTCTTCCTTTCCCCACCCCTCCCTCCTTCTCTCTCTGCTCTTCCTTTCCCTAAGCCCCACCGTGTCATTAATTGTCCTCATTTCAAAATTGAGTACATAGGATTCATGCTTCTCCATTCTTGTGATGCTTTACTAAGAATAATGTGTTCCGGTTCCATCCATGTTAATACAAAGGCTGTAAAGTCTCCATTTTTTTAATGGCCGAATAGTATTCCATGGTGTACATATACCACAGCTTGTTAATCCATTCCTAGGTTGGTGGGCATTTAGGCTGTTTCCACATTTTGGCAATTGTAAACTGAGCTGCAATAAACAGTCTAGTGTAAGTGTCCTTATGATAAAGGATTTTTTTTTCCTTCTGGGTAGATGCCCAGTAATGGGATTGCAGTATCAAATGGGAGGTCTAGCTTGAGTTCTTTGAGGGTTCTCCATACTTTCTTCCAAAAAGGTTGTATTAGTTTGCAGTCCCACCAGCAGTGTAAATCTTTATGTTTACAGTTTTAAAAGCATTTTTCCAATCCAGTGCTACATAAATTGTTCATGTTAAACTTTCTCAGTACTTCTGTACTTTCATTTTTATATTGACATCTTTAATCCACCTAAAATTATCTTTGGTATATGGTACATAGTAGAGATTTAACTTTTTTCTTTCCAAATGGTAACATTTGTATAAATGTCATTTGAAAAATAAACCACTTTTCCCCTATTTGAATGTGTTACATTTGTATTTTAAATGTGTTGCTGTTTGTCTATTCATTATTCTGTTCTGTGGCTGTGTCATATGTATCTGTCTATCTATATAACAATAATACCTTTTAAAAGTCATTGAATATTTAATATTAAAAAGGAAAATTGATAACTTTATTCCCTTAAAATTTTAATACTGTATAAGAATTTATTCCAGGACTTTTTTATTACATCTTGGGAAACAGAAACACTGATAAAGAAATTTCTCCAAGTTTTAGTAATTTTACCTGCAAATATTGGAAAGTCTCTAGAAACAAAAGATTCTAAAGCCAATAAAATTACTGCAAAGCTCTAAAAAGATGATCTACCAACTTATTTTGTAAAACTGGTATAAATGTCATTCTAAAAAGTGACATGAAAAATATGCCAATGTCAAGTTAAAAATACTAAAGAAAAATCTACTAAAAGCACTTGATAAAATTCTATATCTATCTTTTTTTATGATGTCATATACACATAAATCATGAATATATTTATGCATATGTGGGGTACAAGGTGATTTTTTTATACAATTTGATGTGCTTACATCAAACTAATTAATATAGCTTTTGCCTCATTTACGTGATTATTGTGCTAAGACATTTATGTTCTACACTTGACAGATTTGACTTGTACCCTTACAATATGCTCCATAGGTGTGGTACCACCGTTTACCCTCCCTCTATCAAACCTTCCCTCTCTCCTCCCTTCCCACTCCATTTCTCTCCTTCATCCTGGGCTGTAGTTGTGTTCTATCTTTCATAAGAAAGTGTGAGTAAATATAAGTTGGTTCATAGAAGTACTGAGAACATTGGATACTTATCCTCCATTCTTGAGATACTTTACTTAGGAGAATATGTTCCAGATCTCTCCATGTAAACATAATAGAGGTAAAGTCCCCATCTTTTTTAAGGCTGCACAGTATTCCATGGTATACATATGCCACAATTTATTAATCCTTTCATAGGTCAATGGGCACTTGGGCTTCTTCCATGACTTAGCTATTATGAATTGAGCTGCAATGAATAATCTGGTGCAAATATCTTTCTTGCAAAGTGACTTTTGGTCTTTTGGATATACTTCTGGTAGAGGAATTGCAGGATCCAACAGCAGATCAATTTTTAGATCCCTGAGTGTTCTCCAAACTTCTTTCCAAAAGGGACATATTAGCTTGCATTCCCACCAGCAGTGGAGAAGTGTTCCCTTTCTCCATATCCCCTCCAACAACTGTAGTTTTGGGATTTTGTTATGTGGGCTACTCTTACTGGAGTTAGATGATATCTCAAAGTGGTTTTGATTTGCATTTCTTTGACGATTAAAGATTATGAGCATTTTTTTCATGTATCTGTAGACCATGCACCTGCCTTCTTCAGAGAAGCATCTGTTCAAGTCTGTTGCCCATAGTGAAACGGGATCGCTCGTTCTTTTCTTATTAATATGTTTGAAGTCTCTGTGGATTCTGATTATCCGACTTTTGTTGGAAATATAACCTACAAACATCCTCTCCCATTCTGAGGTCAGTCTACTTGCTTTACTTACTGTGTTCTTGGCAGTGCAGAAGCTTTTTAGTTTGATCAGATCCCAGTAATGTATTTTTGGTGGTGCTTCAATTGCCCTGGGGTTCCTCCTCATAAAGTTATCTCCCAGGCCAATTTCTTCAAGTGTTTCCCCTGTACTCTCTCCAAGAATCTTTATGGTTTCATATCTTAGGTTTAAGTCTTTGATCCAGTGAGAGTTAATTTTTGTTAGAGGTGAAAGGTGTGGGTCCAGGTTTAGTCTTCTATAAGTCACCAGCCAATTTACCCAGCACCATTGGTTAAATAGGATGTCTTCCGGCAATTTAAGTTTTTGATAGCTTATAGAAGATGAAATGACAATAAGTGTCTGGATTCATCTCTTGGTTCTCAATTCTGTTCCATACATGTACCTCTCTATTTTTGTGCCAATACCATGCTGCTTTGATCACTACAGATTTATAGTATAGTCTGAAATCTGGTAGCATGATTCCTCCTGCTTTGTTTTTATTTCTGAGTAATATATTGACTATTTGAGGTTTTTTTTTCTGTTTCCATGTAAAATGAGGTACTAGTTTTTCCAGATGTTTAAAGTATGACAGAGGTGCTTTAATGGTGATTACATTAAATCTACATATTTCTTTGGGTAGTATGGACATTTTAATAATGTTGATTCTTCCCAGCCATGAGCATGGTATGTTTTTCCATTTGTTGACATCTTTGGCTATATCTTTTCTCAGAATTTCATAGTTCTCTTTATAGAGATCTTTCACATCTTTTGTTAGGTACACTCCAAGATATTTCATCTTCTTTGGCACTACTGTAAAGGGAATAGAGTCTATGACTGTTTTTTCAGCATAACTATTATTGGTATATATGAATGCTACTGATTAGTAAGTATTGATTTTGTAGCCTGAGATGCTCCTGTATTCAGTGATCACTTCTAAGAGTTCTGTGGTTGAGTCCCTGGGGTTTTCCAGGTATACGATCATATCATCTACGAAGAGTGAAAGTTTGATCTCCTCTGACCCTATATGAATACCCTTGTTTGCCTTCTCTTGCCTGATTGTAATGGCTAATACTTCCATTACAATGATAAAAAGCAGTGGAGATAGTGGGCAACCTTGCCAGTTCCTGATCTGAGTGGAAACGTTTTCAATTTTACTCCATTCAATATAATATTGGCTGTAGATTTGCTGTAGATGGCCTCTCTCAGTTTAAGAAATGTCCCTTCTATACCTACTTTTTAAGTGTTCTGATCATAAAAGGATGGTGGATATTATCAAAAGCTTTTTTTTGCATCAGTTGGGAGAATCATATGGTCTTTGTTTTTTAATTTGTTTATGCGATGTATTATATTTATAGATTTACGTATATTGAACCAGCCTTGAGAGTCTGGGATAAAACCCACTTGGTTGTGGTGTATAATTTGTTTGATGTGCTGCTGGATTCTGTTTTCTAGGATCTTATTGAATATTTTTGCCTCAATATTCATTAGAGATATTGGTCTATAATTTTCTTTTCTTGTTGGGTCTTTGCCTGGTTTGAGGATCAGGGTGATGTTTGCTTCATAGAATGTGTTAGGAAGTATTCCTTCTTTTTCTATCTTTTGGATAAGGTTAAATAACATGGGTACAAGGTCCTCTTTAATGGTTTGGTAGAATTCAGGGATATAAAGCCATCTGGTCCCGGGCTTTTCTTTTTGGGAAGATGTTATATAGTTGATGCTATTTCAGAACTTGATACAGGCCTGTAAAACATTTCTACTTCTTCCTGGCTAAGTCTAGAAAGGTGCCATGATTCCAAGTATTGGTTAATTTCCTTCAGATTTTCATATTTCTGAGAAAAGAGTTTTTTTTGTAATATTCATTAAGTATTTTTTGAATTTCTGTGAAGTCTGTCATTATCTCATCTCTGTCATCTCTGATTGATGAAATTAGTGATTTTATTCTTTTGTTTCTGCTTAAGTTAGGCAAATATTTATCTATTTTATTGATCTTTTTAAAAAACTAACTTTTTGATTCATTGAATTATTGTACAATTCTTTTATTTTCAATTTAATTTAATTCTGCTCTAATTTTGGTTATTGCTCTTATTCTGCTAGGTTTAGGGTTGGTATGTTCTTCCTTTTCCAATTGCTTGAGCTGTCCCATTAAGTTGTTGATTTCTTCTCTTTCTGTTCTCTTGAGGAAGGCTTGCAATGCTATAAACTTCTGTCTTAGGACTTCCTTTGCCGTATCCCAGAGGTTCTGGTAATTCATGTTTTCATTATTGTTTTGCTTCAAAAATTTGGTAATTTTTTTCTTAATCTCATCTCTGACCAAGCTATCATTAAGCATTTGATTATTTAGTTACTATGTCTCTGTGAGAGTTTGCAGATTTCTGTTGTTACTGAGTTCAACTTTTATTCCATGATGGTCCAAAAAGATACAAGGAATAATTTCTATTTTTTTTTAATTTGCTGAGGTTAGCCTTGTGACCTAAGATGTGATCAATTTTGGAGGATGTTCCATGTGCTGATGAGAAGAATGTGTGTTCAGTTGTTTTAGGATGAAATGTTCTGTAGATATCTGTCAAATACAATTGTTGAATGATTTATTTTAAGTCTAAAATTTCTTTGCTTAGTTTCTTATTGGAGGATCTATCTAACATAGCCAAAGGGGTGTTAAAGTCTCTAACTAGTATAATGCTGGAGGAAATCAAGTTGCTTATGTCAGTTAGAATCTCTCTTATAAATTGAGGAGCTTTCTGCTTGGGTACATAAATATTAATAATTGAAATCTCATAATATTGAGTGTTTCCCTTAACAAATATGAACTGACCATCCTTATCTTTCCTTAGTTGGCTTAAACCCTATCATATCTGTGAATAAAATTGCAACACCTGCTTTTTAGTGATTGCCATTTGCCTGAATTATAGATGACCATTCCTTCACCTTGAGTCTATATTTATCTTTTCAAGTAAGATGAGATTCTTATATGCAGCAGATATCTGGCCTGAGTTTTTGTATCCAGTCAGCCAATCTGTGCCTCTTGATAGGGCAATTTAAGCCATTCACATTAATTGAGAGTAGCAATAAGCCTGGTATTATTTTGGGTGTTGAATTTTTTGAAAGTCCAGTGGACATTTTTAATCCTTTCACCACTGTGGAAGTTTGGTTTTGACCAAAAATTTCTGAGTCAGTTTACTTTGTTTGTAAAGTGTTGTGGTGGTCATTATGGAGGATGGGTCTGAGAATATCCTGCAGAGCTGGTTTAGTTATGGCAAATTTCTTCAGCAGTGAATATCATTAAAATATTTAATTTCTCCATCATAAATGAAACTCAGTTTATCTGGATACAGGATCCTGGGTTGAATATTGTTTTGTTTTAGGAGGTTAAAGGTAGATGACCATTCTCTTCTAGCTTGAAAAGTTTCAGGAGAGAGATTTGCAATCATTCTAATATTCTTCCCCTTGTAGGTTATGGTTTTCTTACATCTGGCTGCTTGCAATATTCTTCTTCATATTAAGTTTGGTGAAGTTAATTATAATATGTCTGGGAGATGCTTTATTTTGGTTGAGTCATGTTGGGTTTCTGAAACTGTCTGCTATCTGAATTTCAGAATCTATTGCAATGTATGGGAAGTTCTCCTCAATTATCTCTTGAAGACGAGCATCTATACCTTTCAAAGCAACCTGATCACCTTCAAAATTCCTATAAGGTGAATATTAGTTTTCTTGGAACTATCCTAGAGCTCTCTGAGAGAATGATCCATTTTTGCTCTCCACTTCTCTTCCTCTTTGTGTGTTTGGGAGCATTCAAATGCTTTGTCTTCAATGTCAGAATTCCTTTCTTCTTCTTGCTCCATTCTGTTACTGAGGGATTCTACTGTATTTCTCATATCTTGGAAGTCTGCAACTTCTTTTCACCATGTGTCAAAATCTTTGGTGATTTTGTCTTTGGATTCATTGAACTCTTGAGACAACTTTTGAATTATTCCTAGAAGTCTAATTCCAACTTTACTTCCATTCTGCTAATCTAATTTTCCATCCAAATTCTAAATTCGATTTCTTACATCTCAGCCATCTGTTTATGAATGGGATTCTCTGGTATGGCTGGTTTATCGTTCCTTGGGGGAGTTGATCTGCTCTGATTATTCATCTTGCCAGAGTTTTTCCACTGATTCCACCCCAAGATTGTTTTTCACTGTTTGGTTAGATGAGTAGGTAAGGTGAAATTCAATTGGGGGATTCTGAGGTTGTGGTTGACCACCTCTTTACTGGTGACTGCAGCTTTTTCTCTACAGCTTTGTAAAGGACCTAGATAGTACTACAGCCTGAGACTCTGGAGACCTGTTTGGTTTGGTGGGGCTAGGTGGCTCTGTCTTGTATTCAGCTGATCTCTGTCCAATCCTAGTGAATCAGTGACTCTGGTTTGAAGTCTCAATTGAAATTTGTTCCTTGGAGTCACAGCTTGCCTTGGCAGAGAAGACGTGCAATTATCTATCTCTTCTCTCAGCTCAGCTCCCACCCTTAGGCTTTGTTTTGTTTTGTTTTTTTTTCCTTGCTATTATCTCTCTCTCTGGACTGGAGCTTCTGTTGTTCCAGGAGAGCTGAGCTAAATGTCTATGCTGTCCAGCATCATGCTCCACCTACATCTCTATATCCATCTTGATAATTCATAGTGAACTAAAGCTTATCTAAAACATTATGCTATATGGTAAAAGCTTAAGTTAAAAACAAAAGCCAGATTTCTATCAATATTTGTTAATATTGCGTTGGAAGCTGTGTCTAAAGCCATACATAAGAAAGATCAAAGGTACAGATATCATGGAAAGATGATTACCTGACAACTCATAAAATATTAACCAAAAACATTTAAAACTAAATACAGAACTCAGTTACAAAAGAGGAATATTAAAACAACTCAATAAATTGACCTCATACCAGAATTAGATAATAAAGTAGAAAAATCCATAATACCTAAAAATATCTATACAAATAAAATAAAATAAAATAATTTGAGATACAAAAGACGTGAATAAACAGGAAAAATAGGCTACATCCTCAAGTGAGGAAAGTCAATATTTTTCACAACTATGTTTATCTTTGTCAAAAATTGCCAGGATCTCACCTAATGTGCACGGTGTGAGGGTGTTTAGCATGCCCCTCTGGGTGAAGGGCTCAGCTACAACTTGCACTTTACCTTAGAAATGAAAATAATTAATGAAACCTAAACATTTACAATCTCATATTAATCTGAAATAAAATTAAATTTGATTTAGGAACTCAAAAAAATGCTTGAGAAAATCTTATAAAAGACTACTGCAATTTCCAAATTACTCTTCTTTGATTTATTTGGAATAAATTTTTGTTATTTTTGCAAGTACTTTATTTTATGTGATATAAACATCAGTTACTCCATTTGTTAATGTAATTATCACTTGAAAATATATATGTGTGTATTCTCTTTCTTTCCTTTTTACTTGTATTCTTATGGTATTGCCCTAGTTTAGCACCTAACTTTTGTGTAAAGGTTCACTTGTAGGAGCTATAACATGTCTCATGTATCCAGAATTGGGAAGAATGACTTTATACCTTCTTTGCCTAACTTATATTTCACCATAATGCTAATATTATGAAAAAATCCATAAGTAGTGTTTCTATGTCCTATCTCTGACACATTGAAAATATTCTACATACTACTAAAATAATTTTTCTAAGATATAAATCAATTGATGTCACTGCCTTACTCAAAGTCTTTTATGGTTTCCATTTGCATAATGAATGTCTTTCAAAGGCAGTGTGTTGTCATTTGATACCCTTCAAAATTAAGACTCTATCTCTCTTAGTATCAATATCCCCTCAAACTCTCTATCCTGCATTGATACCCCAACCACACTGTATTCCTTTTCCTGTAGCCATATTTCAACCATCTCTGAAGTTTGAGACCAAATTCTCCATCCTCTGTGAAATGTGACCCATCCCTGCCTCAAATTAAAATGTGTTCTCCTCTGTGTCCTGATAACATTTTGTTTGAAAATTCACACTAGCACTTATTTTATTATTCCATCATAAAATATTTATTGTATTTGGTTATTTGTGTGCTGTAAATGCTAAGGTCCTTAAGGGCAGAGCTCATGCAATATTTATATTTATGTTCCCTACTGCACAAGGCACAGTATCTTCTATTTAGTAATTAATAAATGTTTGATGAATTTATTAAAATTAGGACCCTTCTAAAATATAAGAGTATACACATTATGCTCAATTTAATTATATCTATCATTTTCAGATGTTCAGCATGTTCCACAAAATATACTAAGCCACTTCCATTTTATTCTTTTTTTTTTTGAGACAGAGTGTCACTATGTTGCCCTCAGTAGAGCACTGTGGCATTACAGCTCACAGCAACCTCAAACTCTTGGGCTTAAGCAATTCTCTTGCCTCAGCTTCCCAAGTAGCTGGGACTACAACTGCCTGCCACAATGCTTGGCTATTTTTGTTGTTGTTGTTGTTGTAGTTATCATTGTTGTTTAGCAGACCTGGGCAGGGTTTGAACCTGCCAGCCTCAGTGTCTGTGGCTGGTGCCCTAACCACTGATATATGGATGCCGAGCCTTCCATTTTATTCTTATACAACCTCATCAAATAGGTATTAGTTAGCTCACTTGTCACACAATATACTAAGTACCTTATACTTTCTTTCATTTTATTTTCAGATAAAACACTATGAATTAAATACTAGTGGCCTCATTTTTCAGAAAACCAAAAAGTATATCTTGTCTATAGTTCCATAGATGCTAATTGGCTGACCCATGCTTCAAACCCAGTTCAATTTTATTCCAAGCCTCTGTGTGTGAAAGTGCTCATGTATATATGCAAGCTAGTAGATGAAAAGGGAGATTAAGCACTGAGTCTAAAATAATGTGATGAAAATTATAGAAGAAATACTTATAAACTAATATTCACAAGCATTCTTACGTGGAGTCATAAAGAATCAGAGAGCAAGGAAAGGTTGGGGGATACTTTCTTCTGGGACAAGAAAGAAATGGTTCATACCTAAGAATGCCTTGGGAAAAACAGGTGAATTGCATGGTCTGTGAATTATATAATAATACAACTATTCACAAAAGTAATGATTTCAGGAGCTTTTTAAAATGTAGACCCTATATTGGCTTGGTGGCTTGTAGACCCTATATTGGCACATATACCAGAGCTGGTGGGTTTGAGCCCAGCCTGGGCCTGCCAAACAACATTGACAACTGCAGCCAAAAAAACAGCAGGATGTTGTGATGGGTGCCTGTAGTCCCAGGTACATGAGAGGCTAAGGCAAGAGAATCGCTTAAGCCCAAGAGTTTGAGGTTGTTGTGAGCTATGACGCCACAGGACTCTATGGAGGGTAACACAGTGAGACTCTGTCTCAAAAAAAAGTACACCCTATATTAACTAATTTGATCTACACATTCCAAATTGTATATAAAATCAGCACATTGTACCCCATAAATACATTAAGGTATACATGATCTATATATATACTTAATAAATAAATGTAGATCTAGGTGTTCCATCTCAAGAAATACTGCTTAGGCAGATATGGAGACTGACAAAAAATGTGCATTTTTAGAAATCACTTCTTGATAATCCTGATGTAGAAGTTTAATTGCTACCTTTTTGAGAGTCTGTGTTTAGTTTTTATGGTCACATATTACACAATTCTAGTGGTACCATTCATGTTATATACTACAAGAACCCTCTAAAGCTGTGCAGTGCACAACCTGCACATATGTGAGCAACACCCCTTTAATATTACATGACAGGATGGAAGAGGAGAGGAGTAGCACTTCTTTACTACCTATAAACTGCCAGTTACCATTCTAGGCATGATACATAGAAAGACATATAGATAGATAGACTGACAGGCAGGTAGGTAGGCAAGTTAGGTGGGTAGATAGGTAGCACTTCTATAAGTTATATATCATCCTTTTCAATGTAATTTAAAATTAGGTATTCTTACCTCCTTTGACATATGAAGAAATTTATGTTCAAAGGCTGAGCATGGTGGCTTATGCCTGTAATCCTAGCACTCTGGGAAGCCAAGGCAGATAGATCACCTGAGCCCAGGAGTTCAAGAACAGCCTGAGCAAGAGCGAGACCCCGTCTATAAAAAAAATAGCCAGGCATTGTGGCAGGCACCTGTAGTCTCAGCTACTTGGGAAGCTGAGGCAAGAAGATCACTTGAGCCCAAGAGTTTGAGGTTGCTGTGAGCTATGACGCCATGGCACTCTACTGAGGGAGACTGAGTAGGACTCTGTCTCAAAAAAAAAAAAAAGAAAAGAAAAGAAAAAGAAAAGAAAGTTATGTACAGAGAACACTAGTAACATTCTCTGTGTTGCACAGTTAGAAACAATTACTTCATTAATTCAATTTATAAACAGAAGCCACTTGTGCCCGGATGGTACTTTGTACTGATATTTTATGCTACCACCATAAAAAAATATCTTCTTACAATTATGACCAAGATAGTAATCAATAGTACTTCAATCTTTTTAAATCTACCAATTATCACTGGAAAAATGGTGTGTATCAACTCTGTATTGAGGATAATAATAAAAGTGCTCTGTACTTTTGATACAACCTCAAAGGACCCAATTTGTAAATTAAGGCAGCCTTATAAGTGGTTTGATAAAAATCACAAGGTCAATAAAATGTTCTTTTCACTAAAAGCCTAACTAATTCACAATAACTGTTTTTCTCCATCTTCCTAGGAGAAGATTTTGTTGCCATTTCCACTCATTCTTTCTGTTATTAAGTAAACAGGATACCCACAAAAGAAACAATCTCCTAAGGACACATATTGCCATGGCTCATTGTGGTAGCTTTTAAGGATACTTAAAGTTATTTCTTGATTTAAAGTAGATTTGGCAATGATTGTGCTAAACCACTTGTCTGAATTGGTTGGTAAAAATTAGAAAGGAAAATAAGTAATTTAATTTGTACATCTAAGGGGCAGTATCACAAAAATCAAGAAAGCATACAGCTCTGTTTTAGCTTCCTAAATTAGCTTAATATTAAGCTTTATAATCAGAAGTTTAAAAAGTACATGTACAAATTCTATAAGGTCAAAAAAGAATATCAGGATCAGGAATTGTTATCTTTGCAAAACCAAATTAAAATGAATTACCAGTTTTAAACACATCATTTTAAAAGCTAGCACTTAAAGACAGTGTTATGCAAGATGAAGAAAGGGGGGGAAATATGATGTTGCAAAATAATCCCAAAGGTAAAAATATAAGATATTTTAACCTTTTGTTTTGAAATAGGTAAAACATATACAAAAATAAATGAGTAAAATGTGCATCCTTTACGCAGCCTCAGAAAATAACATCCAATTAAAAAGAACTAAATAAATGGAGAGACATTCTATGCTCCTGATTTGAAGACACAGTATTGTTAACATTACCATTCTTTCCCAATTGTTCTATAGATTCGACACAATTCCAAAAATAGAGCAAGTTATTTTGTGACTATCAGAAAACTGATTCTAAAGTTTATATAACGGGACAAAAGATAAGAACTAATTAAGAGAACTGACATTGCTCAATTCCAAGACAGAATATAAACCTATAGCAATCAACACAGTATTGCTGAAATACCATTTCACATGGTATTGGTGAAAGAAATAGATCAATGGAAAAGAATAGAAATGCCAGAAATAGATGCCACATGACTATCGTTAATTGATTTTTGACAAAGAAGTAAAAGCAACACAATGGAGAAAAGATAGTCTTTTCCCCACAAATAATGCTGACAACTGGACATTCATACGTAAAAATAAAAAAGCATGAACACAGATACAAATTTTACACCTTTCACAAAAACTAACTCTAAATGAATCACAGATATAAACGTAAAAACACAAAACTCTAAGACTCCCAGAAGACAACAAGGGAAAATTCAAATGACCATGGGTTTGTTGATGACTTTTTAGATAAAACACCAAAGGTATGATTCATCAAAGAAAGAATTGATAAAGTTGACTTAATCAAAATTAAATTTTTGGATTCTACAGAAGAAAATGTCAAGAAAATTAAACATATATAAGAAAGAGAAATTATTTGTGAAACACATATCTGATCAAGGACTGTTACCTAAAACTACAGAGATGGTTATCAGCAGAAGGCTTTAGGCCCACCCCAGTGGCAGGCAGCAAGATGACAGAATAAAACTTTCTAGTTCTCACTCCAGTGCAAAACATCAATTTAAAGTCTCCACTCTTTCATAAGAACTAAGAAAACCAAGTGTTATATATATACATATATATGTATTACATATATATTACGTACATAAAAATACACTGGGTTACCACAGAAATAAGAAAAGATACATATATATTACGTACATACAAATACACTGGGTGTACCACAGAAATAAGAAAAGATACATTGAAGAGAGTAAGAAGGACAGTTTTATATTACCTGAGTGACACTTCCGCTATATCCAGGCAGAAGAGTGTGGAGAAAGATACCTTCTACTTGAAGGAACTAAAAGGAAGTGAACCTGGACTTTGCCTCAGATACCAACACTGGTCTTTCCTGGTAAAAGTCAGTGGCTAACCAGATCTCATCACTCCAGATAATAGGCCAGTACCCATGGACTGAACTTCCAAGTCTGCTCGCTGCCAGATGGGATCCTGCAGCCTGAGGCTCCATGTCTGCACTGTACTCATTTTCCAGTCCAGCTCCACAGCCAGGTTGGACCCAATAGCCCTGGACTCCAGACCACGTCCAGAACTAGGCTGGCCACTACAGCTGAAGGCTTCAGGCCCACCTCAGTGGCAGGCTGGCCCCAACAGACCCAGTCATCAGAATGACCCCTGAAGATTCAGCCTCTAGGCTGGCACCTGAAGATACAAGTTCCAGAACTACTCAGCACCAAACCAGCTCCAAGCTTGTCCCAAGTTTCAGACCAGCCCAGACCTGAAAGAGTCCCCGGCTTCAGGCCTGCTCCAGCACCAGGTCAGCATCTCTGACCTCAGGTACCAGGCAGGTATTTATAATACCATCTTCCCAACTGGCCTTTGTGGTTTCATACTCTAGCAGACAAATTATTGAAGTTCGTCCCAGTAAACCCCAGCATTGGACTGGCACCCATGGATCCAGGCTCCAGGGATGTCCTAGTACACCCAGGTTCCATCCCATCCCCTACAGCCTCAAGGTCTAGACTAATCTTGTGGCTCCAGGAACCAGGCCAACATCCACAATCCCAGCCACCAGACTAGCCCTTATGGACCCAGGCTCCACACTTGCTCCAGCACCAGGCTAGTCCCAGGTTGGCCCAGAGGACCTAGAGTTTAGGCTTGCTTCAGAAGACCCAGGGTCCAGATTCAGCTGAGTAAGCCTTGATTCCAGGCCAAACCCCACAGAATAATTTACAAAACCACCCTTGCAGACCCAGCCTCCATACCAGTCCTCATGGATTCAGGCTCCAGGCTTACCTTAGGGCCAGATCATCATCAGTAGAGTCAAGTGGCAAGACCATTTCAGTTGATACAGAAACCAGGTACACACCAGCACTTGACTTGAGCCAAGCCCAGCACTACTAGGTCAGCTCTTGTGGGCCTAGACTTTAGGCTGGCTACCACAGATACGGTATCTAAGGCCACAATCAGAGGCCTAGGTTCCAGGACCATTTATGTAGACCTAATCAACAGGTCAACTCCCATGGATCCAGGGTTCAGGTATAATAACCCCACAGGCCCACATGCCAGGTTTACCCATTTGCTGACCCAGCATAATGTCAGCCTGTTAGAGGACTCTAGAAGCAAGCCAACCCATAGATTACACCAGATAGCTTGCTCATAGTCTCTGAATGGGCTAACTGGAAAAGGGCTTTCCCAGCCAGACAAAGCCAGTCTGCATGAATGGACTAAGCTCCTACTTTTTCATATGTGCAGACATCAAGGTAAAGCAACAAAAAAACATAAAAACGAAGACATAATACCAAGAAAAGAACTGAATAATATCTCAGTAGCTGACCCTAAAGAAATGGAAGCAAAGAATTCAAAATTTTTTATTTATTTGTTTGGTTATCTAATTTTTCAGACAAAGTCTCACTCTGTCTCCCAAGCCTCAAATGGTAGGTTCATAGCCCACTGCAACCTCCAACTCAAGGGTTCAACTCATCTTCTCACTTCAGTCTGCTGAGTAGCTGGAAGTACAGGTGTATGCTGCTGCACCTCGCTATATATATATATATATATATATATGTATGTATGTATGTATATGTTATATATATATATGTATGTATACGTTATATATATACATATATATGTATTACATATATATTACATACATACAAATACACACACACATTTGTATGTATATATATATATATTTGTAGAGACAGGGTTTTGCCATGTTCCACAGGCTGACCTTGAACTGCTAGGCTCAAGCAATCCTCCCACCTCTGCCTCCTAAAGTGTTGGGATTACAGGCATGATCAAAACACTTGTTTTAAAGAAATTCAGGTAACTTCCAGAAAACAGTAGCAATTCAGCAAAATTAGGAAAACAATTAATGATGAATACAAAAAAAAATAACAAAGAGAATGAAATTATAAGAAACAAAAAAAATTCAAAAGAAATTCAGGAGCTGAAAACTACAATACATTAAATGAAAAATATAACAGGGAGTATCAGTAGCATAATTGATCAAGCAAAAGAATAATTTGTGAATTCAAAGACAGATTCTTAGAAAATATACTGTGAAAGAAGAAAAAGCAAAAAAGGATACTAATAAAGCTTATGGGATTTATGGAACAGCATCAAAAGAGCAAATATTCAAGTTGTAAGATTTAATAAGGGGAGGAGAGGGACAAAGAAGTAAAAAGATTATTTTAAAAAATAATGAGGAATATTCCAAACCTGGGGAAAGATCCAAATATCTATGTACAGGAAGGTTAAAGGTCTTCATTCAGATCAAACTGTCAAAAATCAAAAACAAAAAGAAGATTCTAAAAGCAATAAAAGAAAAAAAGCAAGTCACATATAAGGGAGGTTCAGTAAGACTATTCATGGATTTTCACAAGGAACTTTACAGGCCAGGACACAGTGGAATGATATATTCAAAGAGCTGAAAAAAAAATGACCAATGTAGAATACAGTGCTTAGCATAGATGTTTTTCAGAAATAAGCAGACATAAAGACTTTTTACAGACAGAATAAAAGCTCATGGGTTTTATAAACACCAGACCCATCTTACAAGAAATGCTAAAGGGATTTCTGTCAGCAGAAAGAAAAAAGACACTAATTAGTACCACAAAAACATATGAAAGTATAAAATTCATGGTTAAGTGTAAGTACACAGTCAAATTCAGATAACTACAATATACTATAATGTTGGTGTGTAAACCAATTATATATGTTGTATGAAGATTAAAAGACAACATTATGAGAAATAATAATAGCAACAATAATTTATTAAGGAATATACAGAATGAAAAAAGTGTAAATTATGACAACAACAACCAGGATCTCTTGAGACTCAGAGTTTGAGGTTGCTATGAGCTATGATACCATAACATTCTACCTAGGGCAACAGAGTCTGACTCTGTCTCAAAAAAAAAAAAAAAAAAAAGAATTCACTTAGATAGGAGGAGTAAGTTCAAAAGATATATAATATGGTTAAAAAGTATTACAGTGAGTAACAATGTGTTGTGTTCTTAAACATTGTTATGATAATAGATTTTAAGTTTTCTCACTGCAAAAAATGATAAGTATTTGAGGTAACACTTATATTAGTTACCTGGATTGAGCCATTCTGCTAAGAATACATAATTGGAATTCTGCTGTGCATGATAAGTATACACAATTTTTTTTCAACTAAAACATATACTTAAAAGAGTATATAATTAATTCTTAATAGCCAACAAGAAAATGAACAATCCAATTAAAAAATAGGCCAAAGGCCATAAAAGACAGCTCACCAAAGAAAATATACAGATGGCAAACTGGCTTATGAAAAGTTACTCTACATTGTAAGTAATCAGGGAAATAGAAATTAAAACAACAGAAGATCACACTATACAACTGTTAGAATGGAAAATATCCAGACTGCTTATGACATCAAAGGATGATAAGTATGTAGAGCAACAGGAATACTTATTCACTGCTGGTGGAAATACAAAATGGAACAGCCACTTTGTAAGATAATTTGGGCAGTTTCTTACAAAACTAAATATATTCTTACCATATGACCAAGCAATCATGCTCCTTGGTATTTCCCCAAAGGAATTAAAACTTTATGTATACACAAAAACTTTCAAATTAATTTTTGTGGAACATTTATACATAATTTATACAACCAAAATGTTCTTCCATAGGTGAATGAGAAAACTCTGGTACATCCAGAAAATGAAATACCCTTCAGTGCCAAAAAGAAATGAGCTATCAAGCCATGAAAAGACATAGTGAAAACTGAAATGTATAATACTAAGTGAAAGAAGCCAATTTGAAATGGCTATAATGTGTAGCATGATTCTACTCTATGACATTATGCAAAATGAAAAACCATGGAGAGAATAAAAACATCTGTGGTTGCCAGGGATTAGTGGGAGGAAGAGATGGATAGCTAGAGCAGAGAGGATGTTTAGAGCATTGAAATTGTTCTGTATGATGCAATGGTAGGTGCGTATGATACAATGGTAAGTGCGTGTCATTACACATTTATCCAAACCCACAGAATGTACAATATCATAAGTGATCCTAACATAAACTATGGACTTGAGTGATAATGATGTGTCAGTGTAGGTTCAAAAATAGCAACAGTTGTATCACTCTAGTGGAGGATTTTGATGATGTGGGAAGCTGTGCTTGTTGGGAGGGAGGGGTATATGGGAAACCTCTGTCCTTTCCCATCGGTTTTGCTTAATCCTAAACTGCTCTAAATGATAATATATATTATAAAAAATAAAACCATAGTACCATCTCTGTTATGATCCATAGGTCTATGTCTCTGTTTTTGTGCCAAGAGCACGCTGTTTTGGTTACTATAGCATTGTAGTAGAGCTTGAAGTCTGGTAAAGTGATACCTCTCTCTTTCTTCATATTACACAAGACTGCATTGGCTATTTGGGGTCTTTTTTGATTCCACAGGAAGTGTTGAACTGTTTTTTTTTTTGAGATATGTACAGAATGGCATTGGTATTTTAATGTGAATTACATTGATCTGTAAAACACTTTGGGTAGTATAGCCATTTTTAAAATGCTGATTTAGCCAATCCATGAGCATGGCATAGTTTTCAATCTGTTTACAACGTCTGCAATTTCTTTCCTCAGTGATACTCCCTATATTGGTCTTTCACTTCCTTTGTTAACCATATTCCTAGGTATTTTATTTTCTTTATTGTTACTGTGAGTAGTAGTTCATCTTTGATTAGATTCTCAACTTGCCTTTTGGCATATATGAAAGCTACTGGTTTGTGTATACTGATTTTGTAACCTGAGACTTTGCTGAGAATATTTTTCAATTCCAGCAGTAACTTGGTTGAATCTTTGGGTTTTTCTAGGTTTATGATCTTATCAACATCAAAGAGCTATAGCTTAATCTCTTCTTTTGCCTATTTGACACCCCTGATTTCCTTCTCTTGTCTCATTCCTCTGGTGAGAACATCTAGATCTTTATCAAATAAAAGTGATGAAAGTGGGCAACTTTGTCTAGTCCTAGTTCTAAGCAGGAATGCTTTCAATTCTTCCTGGTTCAATATGATGTTGGCTATAGGTTTTTCATATATTATCCTTACACTTTTGAGGAATGTTCCATCTATACAATTTTGTTGAGCCTTCTTATCATGAAAGGGTGTTAAATTTTTTCAAATGTTTTTTTCTGCATTGATTGAAAGCATCATATGATCTTTGTTTCTGCACCTATTTATGTGGTGAATTACATTTGTATGTTTGAATATGTTGAACCATCCTTGCACCCCCTATTCTCATCTGATGTTTGACAAAACAGATAAAAATATACACTGGGACATTTCAATAAATGATACCATAACATCATTTTTCAATATACTATAATGTTGGTGTGTAAACCAATTATATATATGGTATGAAGATTAAAAGACAAAATTATGAGAAATAATACTAGCAACAATAATTTATGAAGGAATAAAAAAATTTTCAATAAATGATGCTGGGAAAACTAGATAGTCACTTGTAAAAAACTAAAACAGGATGTGCACCTCTCACCACTCGTAAAAAATAACTCACAATGGATAAAAAGACTTAAAACTAAGGCAGAACATTGTAACATTGTAAAAGTTCTTATAGATATTGGCCTATGCAAATTCATGACCTGAATTTTGAGCATGGGTCCTAAATGGGACCTAATCAAATTTAAAAGCTTCTGCCCAGCCAAGTACACAATCAAAAGAGCAAACAGACAACCCACAGAATGGGAGAAAATATCCACAAGCTGTACATGTTATAAAGGACTGATAACCATAATCTATACAGAACTTAAGCAAATCAAGCAAGAAAAAAAACAAAATAACTACATCAAAAAGAAATGAACAGAAATTTTTCTAATAAAGATACATCAATAGCCAACAAACTCATGAAAAATTTCTCAATGTCTCTTATCATTAGGGAAATGCAAATCAAAATCACAATGAGATATCATATAACTCCAATGAGAATGACTTGTATTAAGAAGTACCAAAACAACAGATGCTTTCCTGGATACAAAGAGAAAGGATCTCTTATACACTGTTGGTGGAACTACGAAGTAGTATTAGGTTGGTAAAAAAGTAATTGCAGTTTTGGACCATGAATTTTTGCATTTTGTCCCACAATTCTATTGCTAGGTATCTACCTAGAGGAAAAAATATCATTTTACCACAAAGACATTTGTACTAGAATGTTTACTGCAGGTCAATTCACTACTGCCAGGACATGAAAACAACCCAAATGCCTTTGAAACCATGAATGGATTAATAAACGGTGATACACACACACACACACAGACCATGGAATATTATTCAGCCACAAAAAGATGGAGACTTTACATTTTTTATAATTACCTGGATGGAAGTAAAACACATTAATTTTGGTAGAGTATCACAAGAATGTAAAAGCAAATATCCAATGTACTCAATACTAATATGAAACCAATAAAAAAACAACTACTTGCCTACATAAGAAAAAAAAAACACAAGTATATTCAAGTAGAGGGAATGGGGGAGAAAGAAAGAGGGAGGGGAGCAAGGAAGGGGATTGGCAAACTCTCACCTAATGGGCACAATGTAAGAGTATATACAGTACACTCCCTGAATGAGGGCTCGACTACAACTTGAACTTTACCTTTAGAAACACAAACAGTGTAACATTCACTTGTATACTCATTAATCTGAAATTTAAAAAACGGCTTGAATTTTCTTTTTGTCTAAGATCATTTCCATAGTCCAAAATAAGTATAAGCAAACAGTAAGTACAAGTAATTAGTACAAAACATAAAGAGAGAAAAGTACATTAAAAATGATGTATAACATCACCACATTTATTTAATACTGTATTCCAGTATCAAACAGCAAATATCAACAATGCAAAAACTGCAATTTTTGCATCAGTACAACCTCTTTTGAAAATTATATAGAGATAACTCAAAGATCTTAAAGTAGACCTACAATTTGATTCAAAAGTCTCACTGCTGGGTGTATACCCAAAGGAGAAAAGTTCATTTTATGAAAAGGACATCATATTCAAATGTTTATAGCAGTGCAACTCACAATTGAAATGATGTGAAAATAACCTAAGTGCCCACTTATACATGAGTGAATTAATAAAATGTGGTATATGCATACTATGGAATACTACTCAGCCATAAAAAATGATCTAGTAGTATGTTTTGGGATAGCCTGAATCAAACTGGGAACCATTCTTCTAAGTGAAACGTCACCAGAATAGATAATCAAACATACGTACTTGATACCAAGTTGGAACTAACTGATCAACACTTAAAAGTACATATGGAAGTAAATGTCCATAAAAATTAAGCTCACGGGTTGTGAGGGTGAATAAATTCACACTCATTGGGTAGAGTGCTCACTATCTGAATGAAGGGCACACTTATACTTTTGACTCAATTTGTACAAAACAAAATATACAAACAAAACATGTATTTCCATTAATATTCTGAAATAAGGCACATAAGAAATAACAAAAAATAAAAATAAAAGCATATCCAAGCTAGTTTCTGCTACACTTCAATTTACTTCTCCCTATGCTATTTTGATACAAATTCCATATGTGGAGCTTTCATGCACACCATTTCAGGCTATATTTCTAAAAATTAAGGATGGTTTTAAAAAATATAACTAGTATGCCATTATCTCACCTAAAAATAATATGTCACAAATATAATCAAATATCCACATGTAATCAAATTTATCTGAAAAATACAAGATATTTGATGAAATTTGTATAATAATAGCTACATTTGTGTGAATAAAATTACACTACCTCAATTTTGCATAATTTTCATGTGGATTAGTGACTTTTTAAATTTGCTACAGAAAAAAAATTATCATGAATTCTGATAACCAAATCCTTTCAGTAGTCATAGCATCTATCATTTGATTCAATTTATATAATATAAAGTTAAAGTAATAACAGCTATCAATGACATTATAGTACTGGTTTTAATCCAAAACATGAAAGAAGATGAAAAATAATGAGGATACTAGGTCCTATTCTGATTAAAGAATCTTCTCAATCCTTTATTTGTTCACTTCTTACTTTTTTCCTTTGATAAAGGTGAAAATTAAAAATCAGCTCATAAATTTTCATGACTTTCAATTAGTTTGAATTTAACCTCAATAGGCATTTATCACTTGTAGGTGAGCAAACATTATTATCTATTTAGTCTCAACATTTCTATGTATAAGATGGGAATAAGTAATTTTCCATGAACCTCTCTCACAGATGCTAGAAGTTCACATAAAATAAGCATCTCTGTAATGAAACATGCAAACATATTGCATTCTTATTATTCCATAATTTTGAGTAACTTTCCAATGATGCATCTTGAGAAGCAATGTAATTGAATGTATTTCTATATCCCTATTTAATACCAGGCACCATGGTGTAGTGAAAAATAAAGTGAAGCAGAGGTATATTTTTTATTATCAAAGCTCCTACAGCATTTTGATTCTGATTTTAGTAGTAATTTATTCCAATGTGGCATAATTTTAAGGGTGAAGTATGGTGGTGTTATTTGTAAATGTCCAGTATTTTCATTTAGAAACACAATTTTTTTCAATTTATTCCCCTAGGAATTAGCTAGCTCCTTGTGCTGCCAATACAAACTATAGACTAAGATGAGGTTCTTGCTGTACGTGCTCACAGTCTAGTGGCAAAGACGCACATAAAAATATACTCAGTAACAATGGGGTATGCTGTCAACTATGACGAGTGTTTGAACTATACATTATGAACTAGTTGAGAAGACATGTCTTAATCTGAAAAGGATGAGGATTGGAGGGAGGAGTCTGTGTCTGAGAAGACTTCTCATAGGAGGTAATGCATTAGTTATCTCCTATGAAGTCATAATGAAAATGGAGATGGTAAGTGAAAAAATGGTAAAAGTTGAGGCAAAATGAGGATATAATTTAAAGGTCCTTTCACTAAAATATAGTCTATACTAAAGCAGGGATTTTTATTTTGGTTGCTAACGTATCCTCAAGCATCTAGCATTAGTAGGAATTCAATAAATATTTAATGATTACATATATGTGAAGTTAAGTTTTTGTAATTTATTTACCAAGTACAGAGAATCTATTGAAGGTCATGAACAAAAGAGTAACACAATCATATCTAATACTTACAAAGATAATCCTGGCAGCAGTATAAAAACATTCATAGGCTAAGCCAGGCCAGAAGGTGGAAGACGAAGTAGGAGACTCGATATTCCTCCAAGTAACATAGAATCAAGGTTACTGACCAAACAATTACACTCCTAGGTATATATCCCAGAAAAATGATTACATGTACATACTTGTACATGAATGCACATAGCCACATCATCATAATAGTTACAAAGTAGAAGCAAATGAAATGAACATTGATAACTGGTAAACCAAATGTGTTATATACATGCAATGAAATATATTTTTTGGTGAGAAAAAGAATCATGAGGTAATACATGTTACCACATGGGTAAAATACGAAAAAATGTTAAATGAAAGAATCCAGGTATAAGAGCCCACATGTTACCTAATTCCATTTATATGAAATATCCAGAATAGGTAAATCTATAGAGATAGAAACTAGATAAGTAATTGCCCAAGGCTGGGTGGGGAAAGGAGTAGAGCAATGGAGGGAAACTCCTAATAAGTATGGTGTTTCTTTTAATTAGAACAAAAGTGTTTTAAAATTAGACTGTAGTGTTGATTGTGTGACTCTGTGAATATTTTAAAACATTTGAACTGTAAACTTTAAATGGGTGAATTTTATTCTTTGTGAATTATATCATAATAAATCTGTAGAAAGAAAGACAATGGGAAAGAATATGTGTGTGTGTGTCAGGGCCAGAAAGTCATAAAGAAACAGAAAAATTCAATTAGATACCGATATCAAGGATGTTATGGACCTAAATTATATATTATTCGCATTTATGCTAACAGATACATAACCTGGACACATTGCTTTTTAAAACAGTAAGCTATAACTGAACAATAACTGAGCAGTTATTATATTGCAGGCCTTATTTGTAGAGCTTTACATTTATTATCACATTTAAAAATTATAATAACTCAACATAATTATGCCTTTTATACATGTAATTAAATTGAGGGACAGAGTGGTTAAGTGACTTCCCTAACGTCACATGTAGGAAATGTCAGCCATAATTTGAACAGAAGCAATCGGTGTCTAGACTCTGCATTGTTAACCATTATTTGATTCAATCTATCACATTCTGTACAAAAGAACAGCTTATAAAATCTCTAAAAAAAATAAATAAGTGATTTCAAGAAAGTAGCTACCTCATCCCTAATTAAAGTACTTATAATTTAGGTAAACATATCTGACATCTTTCAATGTAAAACATAGGAAGATTTTCCTTGATAAAATTATTCTCAGAGGCAGTGCATAACAGATAAGACTTCTGAGTCAAGCACAATTAAGTTCAAATCCAAGTTCCATGACTTACTATATGTGTGGCCTGAAAAACTCATTTAATCTATTCACATGACAATAATGTTTTTTGATAAATTACATGAAAAGACATATGCTATTTGACACAGGCATAAACTCAATAAATAGTGATTTATTATTATTTAAGCAATCAACCTTTGCATATTCTGGAGTCGAACTATTTTCTTGGGTAAGCTTGTGAATTGCTAATTCTTTGAGGGTAACTGTTATTCAGGGGCTAGATACCCATGTTGTACTGCTAATGTTTTGGTTTTAACTAAAAATCCTATTATAGAGAAATATGTTAATTTGATGGACATAAACACTGTTATATCCAGTGTTAAGCATTCACCTAATTAATATAGATAAATTATAGATCTCCCATAGGAAAATATGAAGACATAAATAGTAATTTATGTCATATAAATAGATTCTATAACTGAAATTCCATTTCACTTCCACTGTAAGCAATATTTTTTTTGCATAAGACATCAGTGATAATCTAAAATTAAAATAACTGCTTAAAGTTTCTAAAGAAAGCTTTCCAAGATCCAAGTTTTTATTTGTCTAAGGAAAAAAGTGATTTGAATGTTCTATTATTTCCTATTTGCAGATGCATAAAGCAATCACTTTGAAAAGTGAACAGTTTGTTAAATTTACAGCTGATGTGTTCTCATTTAGACTAATCTGTGCTGGCTCAGCTTAACTACCGCACTGTCAGTGCCTGTCTTGCTAAGAATACCCTGCAAATTTCACAATGGCCAACATCCTAATAATTCATTATATATATTTTCCAAACACTACAATATAACTGCACATTTTATGGAAAGGGAATAACAGGATAAAATTCAAGAGGGAGAAAGATGCAATAAAGAAGAATTTGCATTAACACTCAAGCACCTGAACATTGACATAGTTACTTATTTCCTCACTTGCAGATTAATGACAGTGTTTACCCCTTGATATTGACAAGGACATAATACATCTTGACAAATGATTAAAGAGATTGCAGTAGAGTTTATTTCATGGTAGTGTCAATTGCCGTTCCTTTGGCATGAAGTGAAAAGCTTACATCAGCTGTGATTTTCACTAACATCCTTCTGTGGGGTTTTCTTACAACTTTATAAAACAAGTGTGATAAATTGATTATGCTAACAAGTGTGGGCAGCAGTGAGTGACTTACTGGAGATCACAGTCTTTTTTTCTTAATCAGAAGAATGATGACAATGTTATATATTAAAATCAATAGTCATTTAATATTCCTATAAAGCCTAAAGATTTGTGATAAAGAGTTAAAAATAATCTATTATGTCTTGTAATACTTGTTTAAGCAAAACTGCTGCATTAAATTACTGCTCAATATGGGAATGCGTAATCAGATAAGGTGAAATTTTGGGTGCTAGGAGAGAAAGAAGGATAGCAGCTTTAAGTATAAACACAAGAGAAACTTTTGACTTTCTTTTTAAATTTCAAAAGGGGATTTCTAAGTTGATCATCCATTATTTAGGACTCTGATAACCTAAAATAAGCAATGTTAAACTTTTATTATCATTATGGCACAACTACATAGATTCAGGTACATCAAATTTAAAGTAGGGATGATAAGTGAAAGTATCTAGTCAAAAGTGGGAGAAAAGTATACAAGGTCTAGAAGAAAGGCAAAGACAAGGCGGGTATATACATGGCTAAATTGGTCAGAATAGGTAGTGAGAGACACCTTGAGAGTTCCCATGGAGTATGGGGTTCAACTGAGCTGAAAGGAAGGCACTGAGGGAAAATGATACATAGTGAAGGAGAGGGAAACTGAAGAGGACATGGTGAAGGAGCTGGTAAAGGTGCCAATGGAATACAAAGAAAGAATCAGAATATTACAGGGGCACAAAAGGCTAAAACTAGAATTCAAAAAGTGAAGAAGGAGATCATTAAGGCTCTTCACTTTTTCTGGACTTGTAAGAAGAATTAGGATTTACAAAATGCCAGGAGATGATAATAAGTAGACCACTGCACTTCAAAAGCTCAGTGTCATGAGCAGTTGAGTACAATAAATTAAGGAGTGAGTATATATTGAAAATACAGGAATGACAGTCGTAGACAGTTCGGAAGTTCTCCATCCTGAAAGGAAGAGAAAGGAAGTTGGAAACATAGACAAAAGATTCAAATAAGAGTTGTTTTTACACAAAATAGACAAGTTCCTGCTTTTAGTCACAGACAAGAAAAGACACTGAATAAAATGATTTATAAATTTAAAATAATAGATTAAAGGACAGGATACAAGGAACAATTAAAGAAGATGAAAGTACAAAGCAGGAAAGATAAAGGTTTATCATTTTAGGACAGAAGTGCTTGTAGAAATTAGTGTTCTTAAATACTATATAATGACTGCCCCTAAGTATTGTTTAGTGAAGGAAATATGTTCTGAGATACGTGTCATTAGTCAATTTCACTGTTGAAACCTAGATGGTTTAGCTTCTTACATACCTAGGCTATATGGTAGAGTCTATTTTGTTTAGGCTACAAATTTTTATAGCATGTTACTGTACTGAATTCTGTAAACAATGACAACACAATGGTAAGTATTTCTGTGTTTAAACATATCTAGACAGGGGAAAAGTAGAGCAAAAATACAGTATTATAATATTATGAAACCACCACCATATATGTAGTCCATAATTTGCCAATACATCATTTTGTGATGGATGACTGTATAATGGACACATTTCAGTTTTTGTCTTACTGAATTTATATTGTGATTTGAAAATATGCCATCATTTTATCTTTCTTGAAATTCTTCCATTGGTTTCCTTAAAAACACACTCATTTATTTGCTCAATAAATACTAAATTTAAAACTCATACTTGCCAAGAATCTTTCACACACTAGTTATTCATTTTTTATTTGAGCTTTTTTGGTACAGCTCTTCTTTCTCTGAGCTCTTACGTGTTCTCTGCACTTAAAATAAAGCTGTAGGTCATCTCACCTTAGCTTGTGGTCTTAACCATCACCCAAATCAATAATTTACAATGTAGGACATGGGAACATGGACCAAAATTCCCTAAATATATCAACATCTCTGGCCTTTTTGAACTATACTCTTTTGCATGGTAGTTCTGACATAATCTACTCCTTGAATGAAAGTTACTGGTGTCCAAAGGGTGACACTACTAATGAGAATGTGTTACACTTTTGGAATACCTGAGGACAGAAAAATTTGTGGAACCATTGATTTTCTAGGATAAAATTTACCAAATTTTTATGTATGGAATAGGTTAAATGCTACTTCAAGTATGAATACATGTCATATAAGTTTCAAACACAATTTAACACAAATCAACCACACATACACCAATTTCACTCCCGCACCACTCCAATGTCTCCTCTTTGGTGCTCTCCATCTTGTTGGTAGCACAGTAATCTACCCAGTCAGCAAAGCAAGTATCTTAGGAATTTTCTTAGGTACCTCCATCTCCTTCTACTTTTCATTCATCACTAAATCTGGTGGGGGGGAGTTGGATAACAGTTTCTTTATATATATAAATCACACAATAGAAAATATATCCTTTAAAATAAACAATTTATTGATTATAAATACATTCACATTTCTGTGGAACCATTACCACTAGTTAATTCCTGGACATTTTCATGACCTAAAAAAAAAAAAAATCGTGTACCCATGAGCAGTCATTCCCTATATCCTACTCCCACCAGCACCTGTCAACCACTAATATGATTTCTGTCTCTAAAAAATTCTGGCATAAATTTAGTCTTATGTGCCTGACTTAGTCTTATTTTAATGTAATCATTTATAGAGTCCAAATCCTCATCTCCATTCCTGCTTGTCTGGACTATTTTGATGATCTCCTAACATCTCCCAGTGAAATATGGTCAGTAGAGATATTTATATAACTTACAAGTCTGAGAAAATTATTCTCCTGATTAAAATCCGTTAGCAGTTACCAATCACCTACAGATGAACCAGATGAACTCTCAAATATTTAACTTAGGCTTTGCTCAAGTCCCTTCACTTCAGAATGTTCTCACCTGCCCATGTTCACTTTTACTTGAAGCCCCAGCCCTAAATTATTCAAGAATATTGTCTTGATACCCTAGGCTGGATCAGATGTTCCTTTGAATGTTTCCAGAATTGTCCCACGCAGATGCATACATACTACTGCACTTTTAACATCATTTTATACTTATCAGCCTATGTGTCTTTTGCCTTCGCTACACTGTGAGTTCCGAGGGAAGGCAAGATCAATGCAGTCATATCTATACCCAAGTTCTCTATAAAATTCAAATACTTCAAATCATATATGCAAATTGATGAAGGAATGAAATACCAATGGAGTAATTAATATGTAAACCCACTGAGGAATGATTAACTGAATGATGTTAAATATTACTGGACTTAATATTGAGACTTGCCTAGTCTTTGAAGCAAGGGAAAAAAATATATATAGCAATTGCTAGAGGAAAAGAGTGAAATAACAAGAACAGAAATGTGGAAATTGGTACATGGTGAATTTCTCTTAATCAGAAAATCCAGCAAAAGGTAGAGATGGTGAATGGAATAAATTATAACTGAGTCAGATTTAATGATTTCTATGATCTTGCAAATCAGGATTCCATTATTGTGTTATAGAACAATAATAAATTTTATGTCCATGGAGATTCAAATAATTTTTAATTGAGAAACCAGGAGAAATGAAGGTCGAAGCAAATTACTAACTTAGACAATCAACAGGGGAATATTTAGAAGAAAGGGAGTGTTTAACATATTTTTAAGGCATATCAACTGATTTTAAAATGAGGTACATACCTGCCATCCTTGACATTAAGATAAGTACAGATGTTATAAATAACGTTATGTCAGAAAAAACTGCAACTCTGTTGGAATACTAAATTTCTTCAAACAATAACACTGTCCATTATATAATGGAGGTTGTCCTTAACACATGTATTAAAATTTTCTTTAAAATTTGGCTTTTTAGTTACACTTTTTTTCCCCCTACAGAAAGGTAAGGTTACTTTAAGGCAACTACAATATCCACCATGGCTATGCTGACACTCTAGAAAATCCTAACAAAGCCTTCAAGCCTGGCTTTGTAAACCTCTGTTGCAATAAAAAATAAGGCAAAGGTATTAGCATCTTATAAAGGAAAGTCCCATGTTGCTATGTTACTATCTAGTTCCTAAAGGCTTAAAGAAAGAACTCTTTTCTCTGATTCATCTGGGTCCTGTTTTTGCCTTGGTGATCTTCAGATGATTAAAGGTTTTTGAGAGATAAGCATTTGTTATAAGCAGGTAACAACTCCACCTTCATTTTTAGTCTAAAGAAACAGATTGTGAGCATACAAATCCACACTCAATTAATTCATTGAGACGACATGTAATGTGTGGTAGTGATTCATCATTCATTCAGAATATTCCTTCCATGCATTTTTCTCTTCAAAAAATGGCCTAGTGCAACTAAATACTATAGACTTTTCCTATTATCTTTGCTTCTAACAGATTCACCTTGAATAATATCACTGGGCCTGAGTTTATAGGGAAGAATCATATTTATTTGATACAAATGTTCAGAATGATGGAAAAAGTGAGGTATTGTTCAGATTCACATTGAATAATATCATTGGGTCTGAGTTTATAGGGAAGAATCACGTTTATTTGACAGAAATGTTCAGAATGATGGAAAAAGTCAGGTATTGTTTTGTTTTTAAATGTAATCTACAATCCTAATTTTTTTAAAGTAAAACAAAATACATTTGCTTGTTTTCCTACTTAACATTGGTTCTTATAAAATTAACATATTACTCTAAGAAAATATATCTCTCAGACAACTATTGCAAATACATATCTATGTATGTCACTGTGTATATGTATTATACAGTTTACAAATATTTTTTAAATATTACAGCAAATTATATAGAATCTATTTAAAATATGAACTATATTGGGCAGCACCTGTGGCTCAAGGAGTAGGGTGCCAGCCCCATATAACGGAGGTGGCGGGTTCAAACCTGGCCCCAGCCAAAAACTGCAAAAAAAAAAAAATATATATATATATATATATATGAACTACATTACAGTTCCTGTTACAGGAGTAACATAAGCACATACACATACAAAATCTTCTTTAAATACTTGGCATGAAAATATTCACAGTAAATGACACACTGACAAGCTAAAAGGTCCAGTCATTATTCAGAATGCACATTTTGTTCATTTTCTGTATAAATATATATACTTCTTATATTGCCTATAAATGCAATGTACTCTGATATTTACAAGAATATTTTTAATTTTTAATTGTTTTGAAGGGCTTACAAAGGCTGTTCTTGAGTAATATATGTTGATAAATTTCAGGAAAAATGCATTAAATTTATTTATGATGGGATCTCATGAACTAAATATCTACACTTGCCCACAGAATTCCATGGACTAAGTATCTACACATGCATGTGAGATTCCAATGGACTAAATATGTACACATGTTGCCTTGAAAGAGAAAATATGAATACAATGTAATGTTATATGTTAAATTAATCCCTCTATCATATTGTTTACTTTACAAACATAACTTATATAATAGTCAAAGGCACTAGATCAGCGGTTCTCAACCTATGGGTAGTGACCCCTTTGGAGGTCACCTAAGACCATCCTGCATATCAGATATTTACATTATGATTCATAACAGTAGCAAAATTACCATTATGAAGTAGCAATGAAAAAAAATTTTATGGTTGGGGGTCACCACAACATGAGTAACTGTATTAAAGGGCCACTGGCATTAGGAAGGTTGAAAACCACTGTACTAGATATTCCTCATGAACTTCTCAGCTCTTCATAAAGAGAACAAGAAACCTCATGTCTCATGAGACCATGGACCATGATTTAGGAATTTTAATCTTCCTAGCATTAGAGCTGAGCTGTATTAGTTGAATTAGTGAATGTTAGTAAACTAATAGCACTTATCATAATTTATTATCAGTTGTATACATATCTGATGATAATTTTTTCTACCCATTAATTAAGAAAATGCTTGATAACTGTAGGACTATCATATGCATATGTGTATAACTCCTTCCCTAGTATACAAACCAGATGTTTGGTAAATATTTATTAAATTTAATTAAATATGCATGAAGTTAAAGAGTTGTAAAAGTATAAATTATAAAATTTTATGTTTTAGTTTCAATGAATTTCTTTAGACAGTAACAACTACTACCTTGGTTATATTTTCCTCTGAGTACAGTGAAGAAATTTTGTTCCCCAAAAGCATTAGGCTTTTGACACCCTTGGCTCAAATTTCCAAGATAAGAAGATAATATTTTGTGTCCTTTCTTTGGGGGATGGATTTGAGAGGCTTTACAAACATGCTGGCTAATGCTCTATCTCAAAACCTCAGGAATATTTCCCAAATAGACACTAAGGCCTTTGGTACCCATAGAGATTTAAGTATAATATAAGGTATTTCTCAGTACTCACCTTTAATTATCCTGTTGAGACATTTTCTTCTAGTGATACACATTTCAACTTAACCATTCATGGCATCCACCATCACCATAGTACTTCTAAATACAGTTCAAATAGAATTCTATACAATTCATTGTGATATTTAGAAGATGTTTTCAAACAGAGTAATATGGCCTGTATGAAATTTCAGAGTCAAATGTCCAATGTGAAACTGCCCTTTGAAATTTACAAGGCTTGATATCATTACCATTATAATGTTAAACTAATAGCATCCACTAAATTCTTTCAGAATTCATACTGAATGACCAGTATGTACTTCCTGAGAATAATAAAGACTTTAATTATTCAGACACTGATCTCACATTGTTAGCTATAGTTTAGAATCAAGTAAAGCATTTTCTTTAGAGTTCAAAACTCACAAAGCCTGTGAACAGGTCAAGCAGATACTAAATACTACATCTGCTCCTGTGGTTGCTCCATTTTTTAGATAAAATGTCATTCAAACAGTGTTCTCCCTATTCCCACATGAGTTCTTAGACTGTTCTGAAAACTCATAGGGAGAAAGATTACTTATTCATGAAAGCAGGGTTTCTTTGGTCATCCTAGATTTGATTGGCACTAGCAGTGACTATGTCTGACTCCAAAGATTTAAATATTCATTAAAGGATAATCATGGCATTTAAATATCTGAGCATTAGAAGTTTCAAAGTAATTCTCATTTTGGAATAAATGTAGCCTATTTTACATAAAAGATCTAACATAATGACAAAGTATTACATTCCTGCAAATTTTGCTGTTTGGGGGACTAAAATGTAGAATATTTATAATCTTATTAAAATATCTTACCCAAGGTTGCTTAATTTATTATCAAATTTTACCTAAAAATCAATCAATAAATAAGAAGTGGCTCCTTGCAATAACTCTATGTATATGCCTCCCTTCAAATGAATTGTTTACCTGTAATTATACACATGAATTAGAATGTTATGACTGGATCACTATAGATAAAATGAAGGGTAATACAATCACTCTTGGAGAATGTTTTCATAAACTGCCACCTGCACTATGGATGTATGTGTGGGGGTATGCCTGCACATACACAATTACACATATACACACATACATGTATACACACATACATGAGGAGACTTCAAAAAGTTAATGGAAAATGGAATTAAAAGATAACTATAAAAATATTTTATTTCTCAATATAAGGTCCCTGAAGTTTGAGACACTTTTGTAAGCAATGATACTAGCCGTTTAATCCATCCCCAAAGAATTGAGAGTCCTGGGGATTTAACCATGTGAATACAGTCTTTTTTACAGTTATTAAGAAAAATGGGTACCCTTCGGAGACTTTTAAAAATTAGGAAACAAAAAAAGTAAGAAGGGTCCAAATCAGGACTAAAAGGTGGCTGTCTAATGATTTCCTGTCAAAACTCTCACAAAATTCCCCTTGTTTGATGAGAAGAATGAGCAAAAGCATTGAGGCCTTGCTGATGAAGCTTTCCCAGGTCTTGTCCTGTCTCTTTTCTTCTCCTTTTTCCTCCCTCCCTCCCTTCCTTCCTTCCTTCCTTCTTCCCTTCTATTTGAGACAAGATCTCACTCTGTTGCCCAGGCTACAGTGCCATGGTGTCAACCTAACTCACAGCAACCTCAAACTCCTGGGTTCAAGAGACTCTCCTGCCTCAGTCTCCTGAATAGCTAGGACAATAGGCAAGTAAGAATGACTGGCTAATTTTTCTATTTTTAGTAGAGATGGGGTCCAATTCTTACTCAGGCTGGTCTGGAACTCTTGAACTCAAGGGATCCTCTTGGTTCCGCCTTCCAGAGTGCTAGGATTACATGCAAGAGGCACCACACCTGGCCTCCCAGGTGTTCTTCTCTTCAAGCTTTGGCTACTTTCTTTAATACACTTTTACAATAAGCAGATGTTATCATTGTTTAGCCCTCCAGAAATTCAACAAACAAAATGAGTAGAGCATTTCAAAACACTGTTACATGTCCTTGACCTTTGCTTTTGACCTATCTGCTTTTGCTGTCACTGGACTATTTATATCTCGTGGTAGTCATTGCTTAGATTGTGCTTTGTCTTCAGAATCATACTGGTAAAGAAACATTTCATCTCCTGTTACAATTCTGCAAGGAAATGCTTCAAGATCTTTATCCTACTTGTTTAAAATTTCCATTGAAAGTTCTGCTCTTCTCTGTAGCTGATCTGGGCACAATTGTTTTGGCACCCATCAAGTGGAAAGTCTACTAAGCTTTTTCAGTCAAAATATTTTAAACTGAACTCATTGTGATGTCTAAGGTGTTTGCTATTGTTTCTGCTATTAATCCTTGGTTCTCTCCAATTATAACAGGAACAAGATTAACTGTTTTCCTTGACAATTGATGTGGATGGTCTGCTGCTGTGAGATTCACCTTCAATGCTGTCTTGCCCTTTCGTAAAATGTATAATAGGCACAGATGCTGATCTCTTGTGGGTGTTGTTCCCATAAACTTTTTGTAAAGCATCAATGATTTCACCATTTTCTCTGCCAAGCTTCACATAGATTTGGATGTGTGTTTTTGCCTCAATTTTAGCAGTTTTCATGTTGCTCTTATAGGACCTCTTTTCAAACTGATACCTTATCCTTCTTAGTGCCTCAAACTTGATCTTGTTCAGATATATTGTAACAACACTATGTTAGTATTTTGGTATAAAACATTTAAAGTCCATCCAAGGCTTTTTCATAGTACCCATTTTCCATGACTTTTTAAAGACCTCTTATATATATTTCTATACCCCGAGCTTGCAGAAATTGGTACATAACATACATATCACCATCAGCTGAAATATTATAACATATGTATAAAATGCTAGCCTCTTTAGTGTCTCATGTATCACTGGGCGATAATAATCTTTTACAGATTTCAGGACATCATTTAACTGTGAATCTGAACTGACATTTAGATATTAGTGAGAAAATTCCAATTGAATTTCTTATTAAAAACATGCAATGAAACAACCCAAGAAAATGTTAACCTCCTATATTAATTTAGTTTGTGGAAGAAATGCATTTTTAAAAATAGTTTGGCTGACTTATAACTGGCATACCAATATAAATTCCATACATATTTAATAGGTAGAATCTGATAACTTTTAGCTTATGTGTACACCCAGGAAATCATAAGTATAATTAAAATAATGAATATATCTATCACACCCAAGTTTCCTTAAGTCCCTCAGTAACCTATCCCTTCCCACTCGACCTTTACTGTCTTTAGGCAACCACTAATCTGTTGTTTATCTCTACAGATTTTAGTTTTCAATTTATAAAATTTCACATAAAAGGAATGACAATGTGTATTTTTTTTTTTGGTTTGGTTTCTTTTATTCTGCATGAAATTCATCCATGCCATTGGAGATAATAATAGTTTATTCCTTTTCATTACTTAATTGTATTCCACTGTATAGTTCAACAATAATTTAAAAAAGTAAATTCTCCTCTCTCTCTCCCCTTCCCCCCCCTTGCTCTTCTCTGCTCTCCCTCTCTCTCTTCTCTTCTCCACTCTCTCCTCATCTCTCTCCCCTCTCTTCTCTTCTCTTTTTCTCTCTTCTTTTGTGCTGCTCTGCAGCCTCCCTCCCCCACCAATAAAGACCTTTGATACAAAAATAAATGTCAATTCACCTCTTCATAAGCATTTGGATTATTTCTAGTTTTTTGCTATTATAAATAGAGCTGCTATGCTCACTCACATACAATTCTGTATGGACATATGGTTTTAGTCCTCTTGGGTAAATACATGAGACCAGGATGGCTTGGTCATAAGGTACATGCATTTCTAATTCTTTTTTTCTTTCTTTCTTTCTTTTTTTTTTTTTTTTGTGAGACAGAGTCTTACTATGTCACCCTAGGTAAAGTGCCTTGGCGTCATGGCTCACAGCAATCTCAAATTCTTGGGCTTAAGCAATTCTCTTGCCTCAGCCTCCCAAGTAGCTGGGACTATGGGTACCCTCCACAACGCCCAGCTATTTTTTTGTTGCCGTTATCATTGTTGTTTAGCTGACCTTGGCTGGGTTTGAACTCAACAGCCTCAGTGCATGTGGCTGGTGCTGTAACCACTGTGCTATGAGTGCTGAGCCAGGCAAGTGCATTTCTAATGTTTTTAAAAATTGTCTTCTACGAAACAGTTTCTTAATGTGGTTGTACCATTTTAAATCTCTACCAGCAGTTAGACCCCATGTGATATATGCATATTTATTAGGACATAAGAAACCCTTCTCTATGTAATATATACTATATATGGTGAGATGATTTTATAGGAACCAGAATATAAGGTGAATATTCTAAACAATTGTAAAAGTGAATTTTCAAAAAATATTTATTTATTTTTATTTTTTTATTGTAGATATAGGATATTGCTATGTTGTCCAGGCTGGAATCAAACTTCTGGGCTCAAGTGGTCATCTCACTTCAATATCCTGAGTAGCTGGGACTATAGGCACAACTCACTCAAAAGTGCATTTTTTTCTTCCCTCTCTCTAGTTACAGATTATTAAGAAAAGTATATAACTAATATAGTAGTATATAACTAGCTAAAAGTATATAACTAATATTTACTGAGTTCTTACTATGTGTCTGCTTGTATTCTAAGTAGTTAATATGTATCATACCATATAAAAGTGCTCCAGATGCACAATCAGTTAGCATTTGGTACCGATAATGTGTATTATACCATATAAGAGACTACGTGCTAAAACTGAATTCAAATTACAAAGAGAACAGCCAGGTGCCAAACAAATTTCCTATGGTCAAAAACCTAATAACTGACAAAGCCAGACTCAAGGTATCAGCTTTTAATTACAATATGACATTCCCTTCCATCATCCACACATTACTGAATACTTTTGATTTATACTACAAAACCATGAATCAAATTATCTTAGGTCTTTGCTCAACTTCCAAAGGGCTAAAATGACCATTTCATCAATTTTTATTTTTATCTAGCTTTATTATTACTTTTCTTAGGAAAGGATTTGCTGATCTCCATATTATTCCATAGCCTGAAGTCAAAATGTATTTCTGAATACATATTTAACTGTAAACGTTAATTTTGGTTCATTTTAACTTGTTTAGTATTATCTTCTTTTTATTATAAAAAAATGTTAAACATTATGTATCATAAGTCCTCAGATTATAAATGGCTAAACAATTCTTCATGCATCCTATATAATTTTTACATATAAAATGAACATAATTCTGATTATTTTAATTTAATATTACTGGCAACAGGAAGAAAAATCATCTCTTTCTCTCTAATAGTTACAGAAAAATTGAAATTTCTTTTCAGTCATTACATCATAATTTATATGCATTTCCCTAATTAAAAATTTTGTCAATGATCTTGATTATGTTAAAAGAGTTACAACTCTTAAAGGTCGAATCTACTTTCCATATTTTTACCTAAAAGAATTTTTTTTTTAAGAGATAGAGTTTCACTTTATTGTTCCCAGTAGAGTGCCATGGTGTCACAGCTCATAGCAACCTTCAACTCTGGGCTTAGGCAATTCTTTTGTCTCAGCCTCCCAAGTAGCTGGGAATACAGGTGCCTGCCACAACACCTAGCTATTTTGTTGTTGTTGCAGTTTGGCTGGGCCCGGGTTTGAACCTGCCACCCTCAGTATATGGAGCTAGTGCCCTACTCACTGAGCCACAGATGCTGCCCTATCTAAAAGAAATTTTACAAGTAGAGTATAATTCTTCAGTAAAATACATATCAATTGCTACATGTAGAGTCAAATTCCAAATTTTGAAACATCCTTCATAAAACATTTTATAAAGCAACAAAATGAATGTGTTTCCTTTTTTTTTTTTTTTTTTTTTCTTGAGACAGAGCCTCAAGCTGTCACCCTGGGTAGAGTGCCTTGACATCACACCTCATAGCAACCTCCAACTCCTGGGCTTAAGCAATTCTCTTGCCTCAGTCTCCCAAGTAGCTGGGACTACAGGCACCCTCCACAATGCCTGGCTATTTTTTTGGTTGTATTTCACTGTTGTATGGCAGGCCCGGGTTGGATTTGAACCTGCCAGCTCTAGTATATATAGCTGGCACCTTAGCCGCTTGAGCTACAGGTGCCAAGCCTTGAATGGGTTTCCTTTAAAGCCACCTCTCAAACACTTGATATATATTTTATTAATATTAATGATGAATGAACATAGGCATTTTATAAATATGTAAATGATACAAATTTAAAGCTTCAAAGTGTTTGAAATTGGCTCAGAGCCTGTGGCTCAATCAGCTAAGGCGCCAGTCACGTACATCTAAGGTGGCGGGTTCGAATCCCCAGCCCGGCCCGCCAAACAACAATGATGGCTGCAACCAAGGCAGGCGCCTGTGGTCCCAGCTACTTGGGAGGCAGAGGCATGAGACTCTCTTGAGCCCAGGAGTTGGAGGTTGCTATGAGCTGTGATGCCATGGCACTCTACCCAGGGGGACAGCTTGAGGCTCGGTCTCAAAAAAAAAAAAAAAAAAGTGTTTGAAATTGAACCTCCAACAGTCACTGAAAGATTTTCAAAGCCAGTTAGAAGATTTCCAATTTCTCAGATATTTTCCTATTTCCAGGAAACAAATAGCATACATGAACTGGGAAATTTAAGGAGAGTTTAATAATACGCATACACACATACACACACATCCAAATATAGTGAAAAACAAAGGGAAAGAACAGTACAGATTACTAGAACTCAGAGAAAGAGGGCAAGGTGGGTAGAGAGGGCTTTCTGACAGATTTATTTTTTATCTGATCATCCGTTGGCCTCAAGTATTGCTTTACAAAAATGGTATACGGTAAACAAAGGCTCCTCCCACACCAGGCCTGTCCCTCTCACTGATCTCTTTTTGGTGTTCCTCACAGCCTGCATCCATTCCCTATAGGGCCTGCTCCCAGAGCACAGAGCATGTTCTGGAAGGGAGAGAGTCGATCTGGGGAAACACACTGAAAACAGATGGCATATTTTGAGTTTATAGCTGAAACCTGACTTTCATCTCTTTCATTGTTACACATATGTGTTTACAAGTAAGATTATTTAGAGAGGCATATTGTAGTAAGTTCATCTGTTAAATTATAGTTCATTTATAATATTTTATATCATCAAATTAGATTTATCAAAAGGCTAGTGTCAAGACATAGGATTATTTGTTATGTTTTCACTTTATTCTAGGTATGTACTTTCAGAACCAGAAGTGGAATTTGGATAATTAAGAAGCACACTAAAGTATTTGGTCTTTTATTTTGACTTTCTCATACTGATTTTAGTTACATATTTAAAATGTTTTTTAATTAAGATATGTCTTTATTCACAAACACAGACAAACCCAAATGAGGAATAATTGGGGTTATTTTTTCCCTAGATATTTGGTTTTAAAAAGTAGCAGCTACTAGAATAATGTTCAAACATTTTTTTGTTGTTCTTGCTACAAGAAGGACTGTCAATTTTTACCACTCTGTATCTATAATGAAAACTCTAGACGTATAGAATTGCTTCCTGCAATTTCTTTTATGGAATTCTCAGCACACAAAGTTTACTCTTTTTAAAAGAACTGATACAACATGACACCAAAGACTCATTTTTTAAGGCCTTCAAGGAAAATATATACTCACTCTTGCCACTATTTTATTTGCAAAAATTTTAAATAGAAGAACAAAACATCCAATTCCAATCTAATATGTTCTATACTAATATATTCATTATGTATTTATCTTCACTTATGGGAATACAATGTGTGTGTGTGTGTGTGTATGTGTGTATGTAAAATGACACTTTACAACTTTGGTGTTTTAACACATTCCTTTTATAACATTCCTTATTGTTGGCAAATGAATGAAATTTTGACTGTAAGATTTTTAAAAAGCTATCCAAAGTACCAACAATAATGAATTACTAAACAGTTCATGTTATTAAATGTTTCATTTTTTTGGTAATTAGTTCTAAGATGTCTAGCCTACCAAATTTCTTAACTGCATGCTATTCATAACTTTTAAGTTGGTTTTCTTCACATTAGTAGAAAGAGCTGAAAAGTTCAATTGATTTCAGACAGACCATATTAATTCACAGTTCAATACAGCATTAATAGGTCTATTTGCAATGCACTTAAACAAGGTGAAAATGTCAAATGGAAACCATTACACGACATGATTTGTCTCACTTCAGTGTTTCAGTAAGTCAACAAGACTGTACCTGTCACTATCATGAGGAGTAACAACCACAGGGTTTGACTAGGAATTTTCTCTTCCTGTCTTCTACGTACCTTATGGGATTTGTTGGATTTTCCCCAAAGATTGTAACTAAAATTGAAGGTGTGTTTATTAGTAATGCCTCCTCCCAGATTATTTCTTCTCTCTCTGTAGCCTCCCTAGTGTTTCTACTAAATACTCAAAAGAGAATTTATTCTCTTCTAATGTTCACATTGGTAAGACTTGAGTGACTTTTCTCAAGTGTTCACTGACTATAAAAATTACTTTTCTTCAGATAAATTCATTGTAAGAGATTGAGTGTATTTCACCTAGCAAATGTTTCACATACTCTGGCTAACTTTTAGCACATGCAGACTATCCCAAACTGCCTTTTTTATTCACTTCCCATTTTGTTAGAGTATGCACATGAATCTAATACTTTTCCTTAACTTTGAGTTCAAAGATCTGTTATGATTTTAAAATATCTGTTCAAAATATTTAATAAACATGTATTTTTTTAATTTTTAAGTATGGTAATATGTAGTCATTTAAATATTTATTAAATCAACTACACCTTACATATACATATATATACATACATACACACATATTATATATATATAATATATATTATATATATATATATATAACTGTGCATTTCAGAGTGCACAGTTTTGTTTTTATCATTTACCAAATTAATAGGTGTTATGAATTCTATAATATTGTCACATCAGCATACAAGTAATCAGCCTACTGTCAGGTATACTTTCATTTTCAATTAACTAAACAAAATAACACGTACTGAGGCTGTGAAATTGAATTAATTCACATAGTTCCAATCTATATTGGACCTCATGCAAGCACACTGAGCAAAATTTGAGAAGAACCAGGATCCCTTTAAAGAATATTTCTCCATTATGCCTATGGCACATTTTGTACCAAGCCCAATAAAGCAGAAACTCAGACATCATCCTAAGTACCTTGCCTGCCACCCTTCATTCACATTCTATCAACAAACAAGTTCCATCACCTTTATTGTCTAAATATTTCTCAGTGTCCAGATCCCTGCAACCAGATAACCCTTCGTTTATTTAAATTTTTCTTGAAACACCTTTCTGACTATATATATTTGTTACCTGATGCCCCTCCTTGCTCAGAATCTCTCAGGAACTCCCTATCCTTGAGCAAATAAAGTTCAAACTCTTTAGTAAACCAAGCTTAATGATATGACCCCTACCTACCTTTCCAATTGTAGCTCCACCCTCTCACTCACTTATAGTATGTACATGGAGGAGTCTATGCTATTTCCCACCTCTGTCGTTTGCCACACAGAGTATGTTATGCCTGGAATGCCTTTCCTCACATCCCTATTGCCCTGGAAAACTCTTTTTATATACCAAAAATGTTACATAAGCATCATCTCATATAAGAGGCTTACCCTGTTCCCGCCTCCTCCTATAGCCATAGTTAGTTCATTATTCTCCTTCAGGGAAAGACTCATTTCTTCCTTTTTTTCTTTAGGAGCTAAAACATTTCTTGTACAATGCATACCCTCAATTAGTATTGCAATTAACCCTTTATTCTATGAGACTGTAAAGTGTGTGTATGTGTGTGTGTGTGTATGTATGTGTGTGTGGGTATATTTGGACACATAGGATAACTGGTTGAATTTCTTAATTTTCAGTTAATTGTTAGGTCATGTGCAAATATTTGTTTGTAAATTTTTTAATAGTGCTACCCCACACTTCTGTAAAAAAAAAAAAATATATATATATATATATACACACACACACATATTTATATATTTAGATATATATTCTTTTTAACCTTTCTGGTAGTGTTAACCAGTTTTATATCCCCACATCTCATCTTTTACCAGCACAATATTTTTAGATTTTCCATTAAAATGTATTCCCATTATCAGCAAGGCAAAGCAAAATGAGAAAATAAATGCTATGCTCTGTTCCCCTACAAGGGCAACGTTCCTCAAAATTATATTTGATTTTTTCTGAGGCCTTCGTTGCATGTTGCTGTTTGTTTAAATGTTCCATTTTTATTGTTGATATCAAGAATGTTATATAAATCTAAGTATTTTATCATTGGAAAAAAAAAACCTATCCCCATTATTTTTCTTCAGAATTTTGAGTTTTTAAATATAATAAAGGAAAGTGCATAAATACTAAGCTTTAATTATGACATCGACATGTCTCTGTAACCACCAACCAGCTCAAGAAATAGAACATTACCAGTACCCAGCAACACTCTCATGCCCTTCCCCATCACTATACCTTCCTTCAGCCCAGGAGTACTTAGCACCTTGCTTTATAACTCCACAAATTAGAACTTAGTAACTTTATATAAATAGATTCATACAGTAAATATTTCTTTGGGTCTAACTTCCTTTGATTATATGCTTCCTCCATGTTATAACATGGAGTTAAGTTCTATAAATTTTGTTACAAATAGTTCTTCATTGTGTGAATTTATCACAATTATTTATCCCTTCCACCATTGGTAGACATTTAAATAGTTTCATTTTAGTAATATGAAGAATAAAATTAAATGTATTGCTTTAATATATGATGATCTCAAAAAGAATTTGCAATTAATGTCACTTTGAATAAGTTTGCTCATTTTCTATCAATTCATACAATTTTTCTATCTTTTAGATGAATTTTTAACAGATCAAATCTTTTTAAATATACTTATTTAAACTTCTGACAGTGTTTTTAAAAATTAAAACCTACTGAAATCATATTTAAATGTAATAAATGAATATATGTACCAGAAATCATTCAATGATTTCATTTGTACAAAGACTATCATTGTTTTCCCTGTGGCAAGTCACACAATTTAAAGTATAGTCAATATGAATAAAGATATGAGTCACCATGACCAGTATGTAGCCTGGACTATATAGACACTTTGCCACTGATTACTTGTGCAAGTATGAAGTAATTTCCTACATTATATGCATTTATTTATGTGCCAGTTTCCTCAGGCACTTGCCAGCTCTCATTGTCTAAGAATCTATTTTTTTTCTCAGTAAGGGAGGGTATCTTTTATATCAGAGAGAACTGAAAAATTATTATTGTATATTCTATTTTCAAAAAAAAATAATTTTGCATTATGATGAGATTTAAGAACTGTTCTTGCATATGTTATGTTTTATTTTCCAGAGCACATAATGCATATTATGTCATGTGTGGTGTGAAAGCATTCCAGGGTAAAGGAGGTTAAATGTGTGTTTTGGTGGGGGGAGGGGGGAGGACGGATGGAGGGAGGGGGATTGGTGGGATCATGCCTATGGTTCATTTTATAAGGGGACATGTGAATCTTTCTAAATGTAGAATATAAATGTCTTAACACAATAACTAAGAAAATGACAAGAAGGCTATGTTAACCAGTTTGATGAAAATATTTCAAATTGTATATAAAAAAGGCATACTGTACCCCATGACAGTATTAATGTACACAGTTATGATTTAATTAAAAAAAAAAGAAAGGTGGGAGGTGACATGCAAGTGTAAGAGGCACTGTAACACAGATACTATGACAAGCCGAAGAAAGAAAAGAAAAAGTATTAAAAGACCATGTGAAGATCAATCTCTGGGGGAAAAAAAAGAGCAACAACTATTTATCAAATATCAGGCTAGGTACCAGGGATAATAAGAAATAATCTGCTTTTTTGAAAAAAAGTTATAGTCCACTAGGAAGATAACTTGTCAAAAAAAAATGAGCTATCACAAAATAGGAAGATTGCTCTCCAGAAAAGTGATATAATCAAATGTCTTTAAAACTAGCTCAAAAGAAAAAAAAAAAGATGAATATCTGAGCAGCTGTGTTCCTACACATTCTCTGACCTGGTGGAATAGCATGCTATACAGTGAGTGGCATAACTCTGGCAAGGAAAATTAGGATTAAAAAACAAAAACAGTTGTAGAATAAAAAGAAATAATCAGATTCATTATGAAAACATTTGTAGAATAAAAAGAAATAATCATATTCATTATAGGGTAGTCTTCTAAAAGTACTGAATTCCATTCAGCAAACAGTTATTGAACACCTGTTATGTGTAAGATATAGAGATAACTGTAGGTAAACGAGATATAGGTTACCTATTTAAGAATCTCAGAGTTAAGTGAAAGAGAATCAAAGCACAATGGAGATTAAGGAGCACATCACATTATTGCCATGCTTCCATGGGACTTCAAGGGTGAGAATGAGAGAAAAAGTAATATTTTGCAAGATGAAAACATGAGATGTCAGTGAAAATACACATAATCTTCACTGGACTGCCTTTCTACCACAGTGCTACCTAATCCTTTCTTATTCAAAGGAGCACTTGATAATAGGAATGATGCTAAGCAGCATGCTAAAAAAATAACCTCTGGTGGAAGATGGAGATTAATTTTTCTCCACTACTTGACCATGTACGTATTATAGGGAGATTCAGGAAATGTTCTCTTTTTGTGGTCTATGCAAGTTTTTAGTATCGAGATTAAATAACAGACTAAATTCTAAAATCTTGTAGCCAGCAGCAGACTTTTAAAACAAGTAATATATCTTCCACATGTATTCTGAAGGGGCTGAGGACTGCTGTGGATTGCTGGGAGTTTAGAGATTGTAACTCTCCATTCATTTTTTTCAACATTGAAAACTGGCCTGGTTTGAATTATATTTGACAAGACATTGAATATTGATTATGTAGACAGCAGAGTAATTGCCCCTAGAAAGAATACATATGAGCAAGAAGTTGTAGTTTCTCTAACTAAGGGACATAAGATATGATTGATATTATGTAGTAAAAACTTTGTAATCAGTTTAGCTGATTGTGTCCTCTTCATCTCCTGCCCCCACCAAAAGGCAAGAGTATGATTACGGGGTGAGGCTGATCTGAGAAGGATTATTTAAGAAGATGCATTTTAAAATACATCTTGATAGGAATGAATGTGGAACTTGGAAAAGAAAAGTATATCTATATTACAGAGAACAAAAAGAGAGAATGATAAGTTTTGAGGTGGGATCAGAATAAAGGTTTTTAAAAGGTTAAGAAATGAAATCACCAGGTTAAAATGAAAGGCACAGTGCAATGAAGAGGTTGCATCACCTCAAAATGGGGAGCGTGCCTAAAGCCAAAAATAACTCAAGGATTAGACTAGCATAAACATGAGATGACAAGGAGAATAATAATAGGACAGAGGAAAGGACAAATTTATAAGATATTTTGATAAAGAATCACTAGGCATGACATGACTGACTAACTTGATATGAAGGAAAAATTAAAGGCAAGGTTAAGTAGAGTCAGACTTTGATCTGTATTAACCAAAAACTCTGTGTGTGTGTGTGTGTGTGTGTGTGTGTGTGTGTGTGTGTATAGGCTGAAGGAAGGAAGAAATAGAACAAGAGTGGAGGATGTTTAAAGTTAAGACTACATGAGTTAAGATTTTTCCTCTTTGCTTCCTCTTTCTACCAAACGGCAGAGAGTTCATAATTATGAACATGTCGTGTTGTAGAACTCTAACAGCCTGTTTCTTTCTACGTGGCTGAAGAGTCAAGTTCATTATGCCTGTAGGCATTTGGAAAGCTCACAAATAACAGTAGTCATTAATCACACTGGATAAATTCCTGAACTAGAGTCAGGAAGGTATGGGAAAGTGTGAAATTCTAGGTTTTCTCTAACGTTATTTTAACTTATTTTTTGACAGGACCTAGTTTATCACTCTACTGTTGAAAGAAGGCTTAGAATGGCGCCTGCTTTTTCCTACATAGCATAAATCTCAATAGCATAGAATACAGCATGTTTCACACACAACAGAAAAGATACATCACAGCCATTACCTTCCCCTCAGTTGCTGATAAAGTAAAATAGACCCATTCTTTACAGAAACACTCATGTATCTGTTACGTTAAATATCCTTCTCTGTAATAAAACTTATTATTTTGCAACTCTGAGACCACCTCTGAAAAAGCTTCAAGTGTTAATTTAAAACAAATATAATAAGGGAATACAAAAATAACACTTTAAAGATGAAAGTAGGATTATTAATTACATTTAAAAGTATTTTCACAGAAATAAGGTGAAAGTTTTCTCTCATTCTTTCTCTCCCCCACCCTCTCTCCCGATAAACATCAAACATTTAAAGATAAGATTCTCATTAATAAGGTGAAGGAGATTTGAGATGACATATTGCAGAAGGAGAATCGTAGCTGTCAAATGACCAAAGCTGGCAGAAATAATCCTCCTTTGCAATCCTTTTGAATCTAGGAATTGTGCTGAAGTTCGCATTCTCTTCTGGAAGAGTGCCATTTTTTTCTGAATAGTCTCACTTGTGATTTCTAATGCTGGACAGAAAAGGCCTGCTCAGAGGTAAAGACTTTTAAAAAAAGGCAATTAAGCCATCCTGAGATGAAAAAAAATAAATAACACTGGTTCATTTGTGTTTTTGTCAACTTGGTTCAACAGAAATGGTTTGACTTCTCTAAGTACAACAAATTCTGCAAACGCCCAATGAAGAGAGAACACTTGCCTGGGAAAAGCCTTTCCTGGACAAGCCCAGCTGCACCAAGGGAAAAGGAGATTTTTCTGCCATGACAACTTTTTCATTGCCGAGACCAACTGCTTTAGCCAAAGTAATCATAAACCTTGTAGAATGGTCTGCACACCATCTGGCTCCCTTCAATATCTTGGAGACGCCTTCAAAACTGGCTTTAAAAGTGAATATTTTCCCTTGCATACCAGGTGTATTTACTATTGCCTGGAATAAATCTGGTTGGGGGAGTGGGATCTTGGAAGGGACTCAACATTTTCAGAAATAGACTGAGAAACTGAAATTTGTTAGCATAACCAAGATCTTGGTTTTGCTATCATTTCCTTTCCATTTTAATATTAACTGGACATATCTATAGTTACCCATTTGCAAATAAAATTGGCTACCTAACTCTCTTACTTGAATCAATTCATGTTGCATGAATTAAGTATGATGGTATGCCAACAAAATTACTTCCTCTTTTTTAAATTACATAAGCATAAATGATTAACATGTGGGGGCAAAATTTCCATCAGATATCTTAAATTTATTTTTCAAATACATCCAATTTAAAGCATGGAAAAAGAAAAGTTCCATTCACCTTTGAAAAACTATTTAATATAAACTGAATATCACCAACACAGAGGTGTTTACTAATAAGCACATCCAGGTAAGCAAATGTAGAATAATACTTTTTGATTTAATGCTTTTCTCAAGAATATGATTTAGGAAAATTCCCCTTCAATACATGCTGTAATAGTTTACAGCAAAACAAGTTCATATCCTATAAATTAATGCCTCTGGGTTTTTTTTTTTTGGCATTTTTAATGTGTGTTTTTCAGAGATGGGTATTCTCAGAAAGAAGGGTGTGAAAGTGATTGCTTTTTGTACTTCTTCCAAATGACCCTGAATCGGCACTTAACATAAATATTCTTATGTCATAAAGATGTGTTATCTGCAAACCAGGTAGGCTCAAGATAACTGGCAAATATATTCAAACAAACAGCATGGAGTTGTTGAATTTTTCATATAATACATTGCTTGTTAAAAATTAGTCTTTTATTATTATAAGTCACTAATTTAACAAATAGTACAAAAATGGGGGAGGTGGAGTAAAATGGCAGACTAGAGCTATCTCCTTGCAGGCTACTTGAGTTAAGACAGGGGAAAGTGGCCTTCAGCCACCTTTGCCTGGGGGAATCTGCACAGAAACATCACTCCAGTGGCACAGTGAAGCAGCAGGAAACTTCAGGAGCCAAGGAGGAAGTCTGTACCTAAGGGAAAAAAATCATGGAAGGCAGGTGCTTGGTATGGGCAGAGGCCAGACAGTTGACCAGCTCTCACATGGAGGTCATGGGACAGGAAAGGGTTATCCTGCAGTATTTTGATTTTAGACTAGGCTGCTTGGTGGAGCAGCAAGTAGACTTGAACAGTGTCCAGTGGCCAGGGTTAAATGCTGGGTGGAGTGGTTCTCCCATTGGCTTGGCTGCTGACATGGTGCCACCACTGTGGGAAGAACATTCCACAGGGTCCTTGTTCATGTCCAGCTCTGGTGTGCTAGCTGAGCCAGATTGGTCAAATTTGGAGGGAGTTAAGCATCCCCAACACTCCCCAAGAGGGCCACATGGTTGCCAGGATCCACTGTCTGACAGGCCTGCTGGGAAGTCTGGCAAGAGCTTTCAGATGCCAATCCCAAGAGGACTGAAGGCTGATGAAGCAAACAGGCCCAGATTGAGGGCAAAGAAGTCAGAAAGTCAAGATTCAGTCTCCCTTGCAACTAGAAAGTGGCCTCTGACCCCCTCAAATAAAGGAAATCCAGCATGTGTTCTCATTCTCCTAACTCCACAGTGCAATCTCTTGTCCAGGCAATATATTCCAATACACAGACACAGGTATATAGAGGGTGGCCATAAAGTTTAAATTGCACATGAACATTATGGCCACCCTGTATATTGGTTTACATTTTTTGCTTTCTTTTCAATTTTTTTCCTTAGTTTTTTTCTTCCCTTTTCTTTTTATCTTTTGTTGTTGCTAATATTTTTTGTTAGTTTTTTGTTGTTGTTGTATTTTTATTTTTACATTTTCACTTTTTTCAATAGCAAGGTGCCCTCCATTTTTGTGAAGGTTTTTCAGCCCCTTTTATTCTATCTATATTTTTATTTTTCTACTTTTTCTCTCTTTTCATAGAAATTTTTCTACTTTCTCATCTTTCTCATGTAAGTTTCTAATATAAGATCCAAGATATCCTTTTTTTCTTCTTTATCTTATACAATTATAGTTTTAATTTTTATCTATTTATATTATTTTATTCATTTTTCTCTTCTCTCAGGGCTGGGGGGGGTCACTGCATTGGTCTGGCTGGGGCACGGGGTTATGGCATTCTTAAGGAGGCCACAAGCTCACAGTCTTGGGTATCCATCTAGCTTTGGTCTTTGGAAAGAAGGTATTGGTAGGTCCCCACCATTAAATACTATTGATTTCTTTCTATATTTGTAAGAGGTGGGGTATTGCTTTTTCCCAGGCTGGTAAGGAGCTCCTGACTTTGAAGGATCTACTCAGCCACGCCCCCTCCCCAAAGTCCTAGAGCTGCAAGTGTGGCACCATGCAGAATATCACCATTAGTCCTGTTGCTCTCTTTCTCTCTTACTGTCTTTTTTCTCTCCTTTTCTTCAAGTCTTTCCTTCTATTCCCCCTCTGTTTTTTCTCTTTCTCTTTTTCTTTTCTTTCTTCTCACTCTTAAACCTTCTCTTCCTTTTGGCCTTATAGAAAAAGTCACTACAACACCTAATCTCTGAGACAAGGTAATTTAAAGTGAAAGAGGTATTGAAAAGGAAAAAGTGTGGTAAGGAAGTGAACAAAAAGAAAATAAACATGAGGAGGAACAAACAAAAATACTGGTAACATGAAAAACCAGAATAGAGCAAACCCCGCACCCCACACCTCCCACCCAAGGGATCATGAGGTAGCAACTGCAAGGATTATACCTATAAAGAATTAATGGGAACAACAGAATGAGAAATAAAATATGGATGGCAAAGTCAATAAAGACTCAATAAAAATTCAAGAGAAAGTGGAAAAACAGAACCAAAAAATGAATGAAAATATGAATAATATAGAAAGGATATAGAGGAGTTTAATGACTCAAAAGAGTTAACCAGGGAACTTAAAGATGCAATATCTTTAAATTATCAATAACAGATTAGATCACAGAGAAGAACGCATCTCAGAACTAGAGGATAAAGCTCTCGAGTTAACCTCAGGCACTTAAAGAGTTAAAAATGAAGAGAGAGAAAACAGAACATTCACTCAGAGAATTGTGGGAGTTCATGAAGCATTCAAACATACGAATTATAGATATCCCTGAAGGGGAAAAATGTGTCCCAAAGGACTGGAAGCCCTGCTGTAGGATATCATAAATGAAAACTTCCCAAGCATCACTAAAGATTTCAAATAGTCCTTTTAGAGGGACATTGAACTCGAGTTGTGTAAACACAAACAGATCTTCTCCAAAACACATTGTAGTGAACTGTCCAAAGAAAGACTTGAGAGAAAACTCCTTACCAGGAGTAAGCACCAATTGAACTAAAGGGGCAAAGCCATCAAGGTGACAGCAGACTTCTCAGCTGAAACTTTCCAAGCCAGAAGAGAGTGCCCATCTACCTTTAACATTCTTAAAACAATTTTCAGCCCAGAATTCTGTATCCTGCTAAACCAAGCTTTAAATTCACCACAACTAGGCCCAGCTCCATAGGGAATACTTAGACTTATTCTCCACACCGAACATCACAACGGACCACCAGCTAAGTAAATGCCCAGAAACTAAAGTACAAAACCTAGCTTCCACAGTGGCATAAAGAATAAAACTAAGCAATGGACCTTCAAAAAGTAAGATGAATTGAACTTTACCACATTTATCAATTCTCTCAATAAATGTTAATGGCTTAAATTCCCCACTGAAGAGGCACAGGCTGGCCAATTTGATAAAAAATAATAATAATAAAAAAAGCACAAGCCATCCACATGCTGTCTCCAGGAAATAAACATAAACTTGAAAGACAAAACAAGACTCAAGGTAAGGGTTAGAAAAAAATAATTCAGGCAAATGAAAATGAGAAGAAAGGAGAACTCACAGTCTTCTTGTCAGATATAAGTTATAACATTAAAGCAACTAATGTTAAGAAAGACAAAGATGGTAAAAAAAAAAAAAGATGGTGATTGTCACTTCATACTGATCAAGGGAACAATATATTAAGAGAAGATTTCAATTTGAAATATTTATGTTCTCAAATTTAAATAATCCTTGATTTATGAAACAGACACTGATTGGTCTGAGCAATATGATATCCTATAACACCACAATATTGGGGACTTTAAAACCCGTGTCAGAGGGGTATTTCTTTTTCCTAAGGAAAGAAACAGCAGGAGACATCAACAAATGGAAGAACATGCCATGCTTTTGGCTGGGAAGAATCAAAAATTTTTAAACATCTATACTACCCAAAACAATCTACAAATTCAATGCAATCTCCATTGAAATACCAGTGTCACACTTTGAAGAGCTAGAAAAAATAGTTCTTCGTTTTGTATGGAACTAGAAAAAAACCTGCATAACCAAGGAAATTTTTAGTAATAAAAACAATACTGGAGGCATCACTCTACAAGACTTTATGTTATATTGCAATACCACAGTGGTCAAAACAGCATGGTATTGGCACCAAAATAGTGACATACACATTTGGAACCAAATAGAAAACCAAGAGATGAAATCAGTCTCTTATAGCCATCTGATCTTTGATAAACCAAACAAAAGCATATACTAGGGAAAAGAACCCCTATTCAATAAATAGTGCGGAGAGAATACAATAACCACATGTAAAAATTGAAAGTGGACCTACACATTTCACCACTTACAAAAATTGACTCAGGATGGATAAAAGATTTAAATCTAAGACATGAAACAATAAAAGTCCTATAAGACAGTGTGGGAAAAACTCTTCATGATGTTGGCCTGGGGAAAGATTTTATGCAGAAGATTCCAGTGGCAATCACAACAACAACAAAAATAAACAAATGGAACTTAATTAAACTGAAAAAACTTTTGCACAGTTAAGGACACAATAATTAAGGCAAACAGACAACCTTCAGAATAGCAGAAAACATTGACATGTTATGAATCGGACAAAGGCTTGATAACTAGGATTTATAGAGAACTCAAATTAATCAACAACAAAAATAATCCTGTCTATCACTGGGCAAAAGACAGAACAGAACCTTCTGAGGAAGAAAGATGAATGCCTAAACATCAAAAACATCAAAAAATGCTCATTGTCCCTAATCATCAGAGAAATGTAAATCAAAATTACGCTGAGATATCACTTTACCCCAGTGTGAAGGGTTCATATACAAAGTCCCAGCATTGCAGATGCTGGCACCAGTATGGAGAGAGAGATACTTTTACACTTTAGGTGGAACTGAAAACTAATACAGCTTCATTGGAAAGAAATATGGAGAATGCTCAAAGAACTCAAATTAGCCCTCCCATGTGACCCTACAGTCCCACTACTTGGCATCTACCCAGAAGAAAAAAAATCATTTTATCATAAAGACATTTTCACTATAATGTTTATCGCAACTCAATTTACAATTGCCAAGATGTGAAAACAACCTAAATACCCACAAGCTGCGGTATATGTATACATGAATACTATTCAGGTATAAGAAAAGATGGTGACTTTACACCTTTTGTATTAACCTAGATGGAGCTGAAACACATTCTTCTTAGTAAAGTATCACAAGAATGGAAAAGCAAGCATCCAATGTACTCAATTATATTATGAAGCCAGTAGACGATCTAACACACACCTACATAGGAGAAAAACTTAATTCTATTTAAGTTGGGGGAAGGGAGAATGAGAGAGAAGGGAGAGGAGGGAGAATGGTATGCTCCCACTTAAAGGGCACAAGGTAGGGTTGTATGGCACACCTATCAGGTACAGAACACAACTGCAAGAGGGAACCTACCTAAAAGTTTCAAAAATTGTGGCCTGATTGTTTGTACCATCATAATAACCTTGAATAAAACAAAAAAAAAGTTAAGAAATGGACAACACATTTGATAATACATTTCTCTAAATACAAACAAATGGCCAATAATAACATGAAAAGATGCTAAAAATTATTAGCAATCAGGGAAGCATGACTCATAATCACATAAAGATACTACTTCACACATTCTATGACAATGATAATCAGTTCCCCAAAAAAGTTCTAGAAGTAGATAATGTTGATGCTTGCCTTATGTTGTGAATATATGTAATATTGCTTTATTTTACATATTAAAATGGCACATTTGGTGTTACGTGTATTTTACCACACACAAAAAGCAGATAATAACAATTGTTGGTGAGAACAGAGAGCAATCAAAACCCTAATATACTGTTTGAAATGTAAAATGCTGTAGCCATTTTAGAAAACTGTCTGGCAGTGCCTCACAAGAATAAATACAGAATTGTCATATGACCTAGGAATTCTACTTCTAGGAATATGCCCACAAGAAATGTCCACACAAAAATTTGTAAGCAAATTTTCATAGTGGTATTATCCATATAGTCTGTAGTGGAAACAACCCAAGTGAACATCAAATGATGATTAGAAAAATAAGACATATTATATCCATACAATGGACTACTATTTAGTGATAAAAAGATATAAAGTACTGATACATGCCCCAACATGGATAAACTTTCAAAATGTTATATTAAGTGAAATAATCAGTCATAAAGAACAATACATTGTGTCATTCCATTTATATTAAATGTTCAGAATAGGCATATCCATAGAGACAGAAAATAGATGGATGGTTGTCCAGGTCTGAGGTAGGGAGAAGGATATGTTTTGGGGGAAATTGAGAGTATCAGAAAATGGGTATGAGATTTCTTTGGGTGATAATCATAATATTCTAAAATTAATTGTGATTATTATTCACATAACTCTGTGAATATGCTGAAAACTATTGGATTTTACATTTTAAATGGTACATGAATTATATCTCAATAAAGCTGTCATTTTTTAAATAGAGGATGAGCCTTTTCTGGTTCATAGAAATTGGAAACTATTGTGTGGGAGTTTGTATTGACACAAAGGAAGCTTCTGGGGGATGTATCTATATTTATCTTCCCCAAAGTTAGATTTCTACATTTCTTCTCCAGTTAACAGTCTTTCTTTTTCCCACTACATATTTTTCTAAGAGAAGAGAAGAGAAGAGAAGAGAAGAGAAGAGAAGAGAAGCAGAAGAAGGACAGGAAATTGCTGGGTAAATTAAGAAGACTAATTGTAGAATCATTTGCTTGGATTGAGATGTCTTTGGAGAACCACATACCTGTCACTTATCAAAGGTAGGCAGGTTATTTATAAGTTTACATCTCTATTCTCTATCTAGTACCCTATACTAATGATTAGGAATTTATAATACTTTGATAGCAATAATATGAGTATTATTTCAGGGATTCTAAATGAAAACCTCAAAGAGAATATTTTTATCATTTGGTCAATGCAAAACAATCTCTAGGGAAGTAATTTCTCCTAATTTTCTTTCTTTTCCTCAATCTCTTCTTACCAAGTTAATATATGGGTATTTTAAAAAAGTGACTCCTCAACATATTCTAGATGAGGGTTAGTATTATTGGTCCTCATCCCAACTGTTACCTAACATCAAAACCTCTTTATAATCATGGAAGAAGCCCAAGTGTCCATCAATCCACGAATGGATCAATAAACTGTGGTATAAGTACACCGTGGAATACTATGCAGCCCTAAAGAAAAACGGAGACTTTACCTCCTTCATGTTTACATGGATGGAACTGGAAAA
>CAUYQV010115036.1:0-30199 GCA_963574575.1 Galagoides demidoff
GGACCACAGGCGCCCGCCACAACGCCCGGCCATTTTTTGGTTGCAGCCATCATTGTTGTTTGGCGGGCCCGGGTTGGGGATTCGAACCCACCACCTTAGGTGTACGTGGCTGGCGCCTTAGCCGATTGAGCCACAGGCGCCAAGCCAGAAAGATTTATTAATTAACTGGTAGTTGATCACAAACACCAGGTCATCTAAGAAAGGTTTTTTGAAGAAAATACTTACCTAGTTTCACATTCAAAAGAGCATTCATTAATGGATCAAATCCAGCTCCGATTCTCTACTGGGGGATAGTGCCTTGGAATTCAGACCCATTAGAGGAGGAGAAGACAGTGGTCATATTTCCACATTGCTCACTAATTCAGCATTACAACTAAATATAGTGTTATTTAAAGTTACGAAATAGATCCATTTTAGAGTCATTTCAAGTAAACCTATCCATTGAAGCTTTAGTATTTTATGTGGGTCACCTGGATTCTCAGTGACTATGAGGAAATGAACCAAATAGGTTTGGTTTGAAGCAGAGATCCCTGTTAGATTTTGCTTCCTCAACAGCCTCAAGCTCAACTCATGCCAGGCCTGAAGGACATGGCTTAGTCTAGCAGCCCCCAACCTTTTTGGCACTAGGGACTGGTTTCATGGAAGACAAATTTTCCATGGAGTGGGGGTGGGGAGGGATGGTTTGGGGATGATTCGAGTTCATTATGTCTCCATCTCAGGTCATCAGGCATTACAGCCTCATAAGGAGTGAGCGACCTGCATGCCTCACACGCACTGTTTACAGCAGGGTTCTGGCTCCTGTGAGAATGGACTGCTGCCACTGACCTGCCAGGAGGTGGAGCTCAGGTGAGGGTGCGACTGATGGGGAGCAGCTGTAAGAACAGGTGAAGCCCCACTCCCCTGCCTGCTGCTCACCCTGCTGTGTGGCCTGTTTCCTAACAGGCCACAGACCTGGGTTGGGCACTGCTCATCTGGTAGGGGAAGACTGCATAGGGCAGGGGTGCTCCTTCCCCTCTGCTCCTGCTCACAGGAGTGCTGACTTCAGTTGCCGACTCCCTCCTGACCTCCCACACTGATGTGGAGAGGCACACATGGTCCCCGAGTCTGCACTGACTTTAATCTTTAGTTCTGTTTTTCTAGCACATCGGGTACACGTGGGTACATCCTGCAATCTCCATGAACCTTGGCTTCCCTGCAGGAACATGAAGGCTACTTGGTCTCTAAAGTACTTTCCATTTCCATTAGCTTGTGAAGTTAGAAGACACAAAATCAGCTTTCCTAGAAGTTTCTACATAAAGTGAGCCAGGCTAACCTGAGCTGGGATGAGAATCCAGGTCCAGGACTGCCCCAAATGCTAACAGTCAGGGGAGCCCTGAGCAGAATGCTCCTTCACTCACACAGTCCCTTGGAAATTCCCTCCTGGGCAGCCTGGCTGTCCAGCCAGGGGGACGCCAGCTGCTCTTCAAGGAGAAAGTGAAGCTTCCAGATGAACAAGGCTCTTTAAAAACACCAGGGCTGACGGTGTGATAACCACTCAAGAGCCAACAGAACAGCTGCAAAATATGATAAAAATCACTTGAAAAGTTCATTGATTTTGCAGCAAAACTGCAAGTACTTCACTTTATAATAATTGTTCCCTCACACTTTCGAATCTTGTACTTGAGCTACAAGGGCGTTCAGGTCAGGCAGCATTTAGCAAACAGGCCTGGGAAGACAATGGCGCGTGGCTGAAGAGACACTTTAATCATGAGCTAATTTACAAACCAAAGCAAAACAGACTCGGGTTTTGTCTAAGATTATTAGAAGATGTTAATTCTGTGCTTAAATTATTTCTCTCACTCCTTTCCCTGAGCTCATAACTAGAAAAAAAGAAAAAGGAGCATCAACCCAATCTCGCCGCCCTCCCTCTCCCCCAAATTCTTATCTTCCTAATTAAATTTTGTGAGTTGGCATACAAAGGGGTGGGGGCCTTGCTTTTTCGTCTTTCTTCTTTTCTGTCTGAGGACAATGTGCTTTTTATTCAAATTCTTATTGCTTCTTGGTGCAAGCTTCTAGCAACTAGATAAAATGGCTGTTAGCCTTTGCCCCCCACATTTTCTCTAGGTGTGGAGAAATTATGAAAGAACTTAGTACAGAATTAATGCCTCGCGGATGCTAACCCAGCAGATCCCAGGGAAGGCTGGGCCAGCACTGTCCCCTGCCTGCCGAAGGGCAGGCACCTCCCCCTCTTTGCAGGTTCTGTCCTGCCTTGTCTCCCGGGCCCCACTTTCCTCCCAGGCTGGCAGGATCCCACAGCTAGGATTTAAAAGTACACGAACAAACAAGCCCCAAACTGGACTAACTCTCAATTATCTGCATGAGTGAAGGGCTAATCCAAAATTCATTTCTACTTGGCTTTGGAATGCTGTGTATGATTTGTACAGGACAGGTTTACCTGGATGATTCTGCCTTCCACGTGTGAATGGTGTTAGAGGATAGATAGCATCCTGGTAACATTTTGGTGTGGAAAGGAAATCAATTTGAGTAGGAGCCTCCTACAAAGGTAGTAACACGTATGGGATCGCCTAGCCGGCTGTCTTCCCATCGTGGCTATTTCTCCTTACTTACTATTTTTTTTCCATTCAGAGCATCTGGGTATACTGTGGTATCTTGAGTCATTTCTCCTTTTGATGGTAAGGAGAGGCAGTTTACAGTTTGATTCACTTAGTCAACAAATAGTTATTTAATATCTACTCTGAGCCAGACAGTATGCTAGGGATCGGGATATAACTCCGAATGAAGTCCTCATGGAACCCATGGAGCTTACACAGATAGGACAAAGACGGTCACCTCCTGTCTTTCCCCTGAGTGTGAGAGAGAAGGGCTGGGACTGGGGAGGAGCAGGCTGTTTCAGCATCCCCTTGTAGGGATGCCTAGTGAAGACTTCTTAGGGGTACAGCAAGGACCTTTAAGAGGGGAAATGTCACCTGAGACCTGAAATAGGAATAGTTCAGATAGGAACTGAACTATTCCTATTCCAGATAGGAATAGTTCGGGAGATTTGGACCGAGGGTGTTTTGAGCAGAAAGAGCACCTTGTGCTAAGGGCCAGCAGAGGCGAGAGCGAGAGGTGAGCTGGAGGGTATGGAAGGCGGCTGTGCAGCTGGAGCTCAGTGTCAGAGGCTGCTGGATACACCTGTCAGGAAGCAGGATGACAGCATCTGTTTGGCAACTGGATGCTCTTGATTCTGCTCTCTATCCTGAACACAGCTTTGTTCATCACCTGTCTTCAGGTATTCTGATTCTGACTGATGGCCTCCCTCACTAGGCCCACTGTGCTGACTTACTCCCTGCTTCTGCATGCCACGTGAAGATCCCAGGAAGACAGCCAGGTGGATTGGGGAGTGCTCAGCATATACATTTACACGCTTTCGTGATTTACAGATACACAGTGAGCAATGAGAAACTTAACTTTTAATTTGCCTATTAAAATTTTCTATAAAACTGTTGCTATTCTTTTAAACATCATTTAAATATGCCATAATAATTTACTTTAATCAGGCAGTCACTCCATTTTTAATAATAATCCCCCTCAGTAACCTTAAAACTTGCCTTCTTGGGGCGACGCCTGTGGCTCAAAGGAGTAGGGCACCAGCCCCACATGCTGGAGGAGGCGGGTTCAAACCCAGCCCTGGCCAAAAACTGCAAAAAAAAAGAAACTTGCTTTCTCTTCTCTACCTAGTCCTTGTCCCACAACTGAGCTGTTTTATAAGAACAGAATTTTCTATTGATACACAGTTTTGTAAAGTGGGTGTGAATCTCATTTTAACCCAGGGGAGTTTGTCAATATATTTTTGGGGTCTCCTATCTCGTATCTCATCTCTAACTCCTCTATGGATAGACAAAGTTTCAAAATGCCTCAAGAAGAATTTGGCAGAGAACTCAGGAAGGATTTTCTGACACAAGGAGGTCGTGGAATTGCCTTTAAAAGAATAGTAGTAATTTTGAAAAGGGTCAGGGAGGGGTCCTCCTATATGTGTGAGGGCTGGAGGGAAGACTTAAATGACTTCCCAAGGTCTGATTCTGCCTGAAGATTCTTTGATGTGATTGCTCTGTCCTTTCCAGCTGTCTGTCTTTGATCCAAGCTTTGCCTGCTGGAGCCCTGAGATCTGAGTGGGAAACTCCCAGCTCTCCACTACCCTCGGCAACCCGGGATCTTGTGCCAGCTGTCTGACCTGTGTGCTCTGGGGATTCCAGACCAGGGCTGACTGGCTCCTCTGATTTGCTTTGACTGTTTGGCTTCCAGGGAAGACCTATGGCACATGAGGCTGATGAACCCCTTCCAGGGACCTTCTGCCTCCATTAGTTATCTCATTAGAGGCTTTGCAGGCATCTCTCTCACTGAGCAGAGATACTGTCTGCCTTTTTCCTTGTCCTTTTTGCACTCATTGGTTATGCGTGGCTGACTGGGTAACTCAGTTTACAACCAGCCATCTAGATCAGCCATCAGAGTTCAGCCTAATTACTGAGTCCTAGGTATGGTTTAAGTAGGAGCCTGTTTAATCTCTTTTTGAGTAAAAAGTGAACCAGCAAGTGGCTGGTTCACTCCAGAAATATTAATAACTATTTGGGGATAGAATGATTTTAATTTAATAATGTGTCTACTGTAAGGAACAATGGGACCAATAACTTATTTGCTGGGTTCGTGCATATTTTTATATGATAGACTCTTGACATACACAAAAGATAAATAGATTCTAAGATCCATGCAATTCCCCAAATTCACAAATATGAAAATATTTGTAAGACTCTTGGCTTTCTTCTCAACCATATTCCCCTCTAGTGACTTTCCAACTTCTGTGAACATTTTACCTCTAACTCAATGACATATTTTTATAACAATAAAAGCACTTCCAGGAGCCATTTTACAAATTGCTATTTGTGAGTTGTGTGTATACAAACATTTCTATGTAGAGACCTTATTCCTGATATAGAATCAGGCTACCATTGAACCAAATTTTGCTTTTTACTTCATTCCAAACTTTTTTTTAGACAAAGGTTTTTTCTTTCCTCTTAAAGTTGAATTGTTACTTTTAAATTCCTTAACAAAACATGTTTATCTTTTTTCTTAAATTCAGATTTTTTTTGAGACAAGAGTCTCACTCTGCTACCCTGGGTAGAGCAGCATCACAGCTCACAGCAACCTCAAACTCTTGGGCTCAAGAGATCCTCTTGTCTCAGCCTTCTGAGGAGCTGGGACTATAAGTACCTGGCATAACGCCTGGCTAGTTTTCTATTTTTTAGTAGAGATGGGGTCTCACTTTGCTCAGGCTGGTCTTGAACTCTTGAGCTTGGTGATCCTCCTGCCTTGGCCTCCCAGAGTGCTAGGATTACCGGCGTGAGCCACCGCATTCTGCCTATGTTTATTCTTATTAAACATTCAAATAGTGCAACAAAGCTGAATCACTCACTGTTACAATCTTATGCTTCTTGCTAGAGATGGCCATTGTTAAAGACCTGGGGTGGTTCTTGTAAGCTTTGAGGGCATCATTGCAGGAAACACAGAGCACAGCTGTAGGAGCACAGACTCTGCAGCCCATCTGCTTGGGTTTGAATTCCAGTCTTGTCACTTAGCAAATGAGTGATTCGAGCAAGTCACATAACATTACACCTCAGTTTCCTCCCTGCAAAAATGGAGACAATTATAATGCCTATTTTATAGGATTTTCATGAGGATTAAAAGAGTTAATTTGTGTAACACACCTACAACAATGTCTGGCATAATTAAGTGCTCAAAAATGTTACACATATATGAATACATACACACACATACATGTTTTAGAGAATTATATACAATTATTACATATAGGTACCATACTGCACATATATTTCTATTACTTGCTTTTTAAAGCCTTTTTCTGTATTAGCACAATTAGGTGTAATCCCATTGTTTAATCTTATCATTTTTTTAAACCTCAGCATAGTTCTTTTGTATGAATGTGACATGATTAGTTTAGCCATTCCCTACTGATGGAGAAGTCATGTTTTTTCCAAATTTTTGCTCTTATTAACAAAGCTGCAATGAATACCCTTGTACATGCCTCTTTTTGCTTGGCAAACACTGAAATGTGGAATCACTGTGTTATCGGATGTGTCGTTGTTGGTGTGTTTGTGTGTTTGCTACTTTGTTGTTATTGTTATTATTCTTGCTCTAAAATGCTTATAATATTTACCCAAATATTTATCCATTCTGACATCATTTATTCCCTCTTATACTCTGTGCTTCTCTTGAAGTCATCTTCAGCCTGTAGAGTTTCCTTTAGTGTATCTTGTAGTATAGAAGTGCTGGCTCAGCGCCTGTGGCTCAAGTGGCTAAGGCACCAGCCACATACACCTAAGGTTGCGGGTTCAAATCCCCAGCCCGGCCCGCCAAACAACAATGATGGCTCAACCAAAAAAAAAAAAAATGGCCGGGCGTTGTGGCAGGTCCCTGTAGTCCCAGCTACTTGGGAGGCGGAGGCAGGAGACTCACTTGAGCCCAGGAGCTGGAGGTTGCTGTGAGCTGTGATGCCATGCACTCTACCCAGGGGGATAGCTTGAGGCTCTGTCTCAAAAAAAAAGAAAAAAAAGATATGCTAAGGATGAATTTGCTCAACTTTTCTCAGTTTTGGCTTGTCTGAGAATGTTTCTTTTTGGTTTTGCTTTTTTAAATGAAACTTTTTTTTTTTTATTAAGTCATATATACATAGATCATGATACATTTATGCCTTTGTAGGATTCAATAAAACTTTTTATTTTGAGCTAATTGTAGATTCACATACACTTGTAAGTAGTAGTACAGAGGAATCTTGTGAAACCTTTTACTCAGTTTCCTCAATAGTAAAATTCTGCAAAACCCTAGTACTGAAAGCCTGAGATTTTCACCAGGATATATCCACTTGGGCTGGACCTGCACCTCAATGTCTTCCCAGCAGTGGATGGCCTCTGAGTTCTCTGCTCGGGGCTTAGCTTCCCAGGCTGTTCTCTGTTAGGTCTTTTTAGGTCTTGTACTCAAGAGTTGGCCAAACACTCAAGGGGGGAATTTTATGCTGATTTTTTGGTTGCCTTCCTTTCAGTTCCCTCCTCTCTGAAACTTTGCCCATTATATTTCAATCACTGTAGCAACTATTAATGCTATTCTTTGTTTCCTTTATCTGGTGAGTTGCAAAAAGATGAAGTCAGAGCGGGAATAGGAGGCTAGGCCATTTAAGTCCCTGTGGTCCATTTCGGTCACTGCTGCTCGAAATAATCAACACTACATGGGTGTTGACTTGGGGGGTATTTACTGAGATAATTATGCCGATTTTTCCTTTAATATATTGACACAGTGGATTAAATTAATAGGTATTTAAAGCTGGAGCCATCCTTATAGGATAAGACTATATTGATTGATTATTATTTTTAATATGCTGCTAATAGATTTGTTAAGATTTTATCTAGGACATTTGACTGACTGTTCATAGGTGGTACTGGCTGATAGTTTTGTTTTCTTGTATTGTACTCGGCCAATGTCAGTATTAAAATTGTGTCAGCTTCAGGCAATGAGTTTAATAATCTTTCATCTTTTTATGCTATATGTTTCTTTAAAGCTTGGCAGATTTTTCCCAAAGTTATCAATCCATTTTTGTTTATATTTCTTTTTGATACTGTTATAATTTATACTTTGCTACAAAATCATTATTTTAATCTAGGTTTCAAATTTATGGGCAAAACATTATACACAGAATTCTTTTATAATTAAAATATTATAGCCATAGTTAAATATGCTTTTCCATTCAGTTATAGCTTTCATTCTTTTCTTAATCAGACTTAACCAGTTTATTTTGATATTTTTAAAGACTTAGCTCTTACCTTTATTGATCAATGCTTTAAAAAAATATTATCTTTCTTTACTTTCTGTGTTTATCTTTATTAATCCTTTTGGCCTTGTTTGGATTTTTTTTGTCCTTTTCTAGATTTTTTAATTCAACTACTGACAATTTTATTTTCTCTCAAATGTATTTAAGGGCATACATTTTCTCAGAATTCATTTAGGGTACATATATTGCTTTTGGTTTGTTGTATTCTGTTTTTCATTTCTAAATAGTTTGTTATTTGAAGGTTTCTTTCTGTTTTAATCCAAAATATTTTTCATAAATGCCCACATTTCTAGCTGTGTGTTTTTGGGGGTATAGGGGCTATGGTGGATGCTATCACGCCACATTCTCTGGGTTCAGGGAATGTTGGTTGCTAATGGGTCATGGCTGAGTCTTTCTTTAGAAAGGCCTAAGCCTTGTCCTCATCCAGGGGAGCCGCTCACCCAAAGTCACACCTCTTCCCAGGGCAGCTCACATCCAGCAATGGTCAATGAGGATTCAAAGGCCCGACTCTGCGCCTTAGCTGGGGACTACTTCGAGAGTATTCCTGATCCAGTGTTTGAACATCTGAGCCCTCTGTTAGTGTCCATACTTCCTTGTGGTCCACCTTCTCTCTCTGTCCAACCCTGCTGCCCGCTCTCTCACAGGTGTTGCTGCAGGTAATACTACTTAAACTCTCCTCCCTACAGGTATCCATCTCAGAGTCTATTTCACCAGGGAGCCTGACTTCTCACAGGGCTATCTTTTGATTATTTCTAGTGCAATTTGCATTCATGAACAAGTTTTCTTAGGAAACTATCAGAGAGTTTCTGTATCTGGAGGTGGAATCACTGTGTTTAAGGGCATATGCAGCTTCAACTCTTATCAGACAAGCCCACTAGGTCTCTGAAGCGGCTGTACCAACTTACTTTTGGACTGGCAGTGTGCTTTGCATCCTTTCTAACACTTGCTATTCCCCTCCCTTTATCGTAGCTCTCCTACCTCCCCCTGCATTTACCTCTGATAGCTTATAGGTAGTTTTTAAACAATTAATCAGTGGGTCTGGACCTTCATCCATTAATTCTGGTTGTTCATTTTCATTATTATTACTTTTATTAAGGAGATAAAATTAATTGACTTGATAGTTCAAAATATAAAAGCAGAGGTTAGGAAAACTGAGTTCTAATTTCTGTTTCGTTCAGGATGAACTTTGCGGCCTAGAGTTAGTCTTATCCTTTTCTTTATCTATTAAATATAATATGCAAGTTGGACTAAAAGACTCTCCCAGGCCCCTTCCACTCTGACAGCAGGCCAGTAATGGGGAAGTCCTACCCTTCCTTCCACCGCTCAGTCCTATCCATCCTCACCACATCACTGCCTATACCTTTACTAAAGTAGTGCCTTCTGGACCATCCTTAATCTTCTTAGAGAAATAAATCTTCTGCATCTCATGGTGGTCAGGGGTTTGGGAAGCCACTTAGGATGGGAGTATGCCCAGAAGTGAGGAAGAAAAGATTGGGATGAATTTCCTCAACCTCTTTGACACTGCTCTTCTACCTCAACTGCTCCCTTACCCAACCCTCAACACCCCACCCCCACTCCAATTCTGACCGACTTCCCATTACTGGCCTGAAGACAATGTTCACCAATTCTTATTTGGTAGTTTTTCTTTAGTCCTATTTTGTTTGAGAAGCTGTGAAAAATAAGTAACCATGGTATGTTTTTAGATGGTTCAACATTTATTAAAAATGTATTTATTGTTATTTTGGTAACTATAGGGATATAAATGGAATGAACCTCTGTGTTCCCCCTATGAGCAAACTCTCTGCTCGGGAGTTTTCTGGCAAGGTCAGAAACCTATGAATAAAAGGAAACACCCGCAGCATGATCTGGAGAGAGTGCTTTGAGGGTGGGTGGTCAAGAGTGAAGGCTTCTTACCAGTCCTGGGCAGAGAAAGGAACCCTTGCTGGGGGAAGAGAGTTTGAGGTGGCACTGGAAGAGTGGCACAGAGAGGGAGTGATGTGCCAGCGTGATCAATTCTGCTTCTGGTCTTACACCTGTAATGCTTCTTCATGCAGAGAAATGAATGGAGCTAAATACAGAGTCAGCTGTTCAGGATGCCTCTAGACTCTTGGAATCTGCCCCAGGCAAGTCACTTCCTGTCACTTTTAATGTATTTTTATCATCAGAACACTGATTTTATGGTTAGAGTTTTAGGTTCCTTCTCCTTTCCCCCGTCCCAAGATTTTGTGGCGGAGATAAGGATGCATGAAAAAGTTCATAGGACACATAGGCTGCAGGAAAGGCTTTGGTTTTCTCCAATAAGCAGGCCACTGGTCTTGTGGCAAAGATATTCAGTAAGCCCTGAAAATAAACGACCATATGTGTCATGTCTACCAATGGGAGGAAAGCAGTTACCCCACTTAACAGAAAGCAGGCCTAAGGAAATGAGTCCCAGCCTACCTTTTTTTTTTTTTTTAACTAGTTTCTGTTAGACTTTGGTTTTATTTTTACTTCTGTGTGAAACTCCATATTGGCACAGAATTGACCTCCTCTGGGCAGGTGTCCATGTTCCCAGAGCCTACTGAATAAAGGGGAAGGAGAAGGAAGCGGAGACACTGGGAATTGATTGAAGAGCATATGGGAGGAATCAATACATGTTATACCAGGTGAATTGGAATTCCAGAGACTAACCAGTGTTTAAACAAAATAGCTGGTCAGTTTTCATCTTGGATGGAAATGCCATCCAACAGTTCCCCTTCTGGGAATAACGCCACAAACAATTACAGAAAATTGACTTTATACCTGAATTCCCAAATGAAAGGGAAAAGTTCCAGGCACCTGAATTCTCAAATGAACACAAAAATATGCAGATGAAATGATCTGGAACAATGTATCAGCACATTGTGTTCTTTGAAGCAAGACACAGACATGTGGAAAGGTTCTGTATGCAAATGGCGCCAAGCGGAGTGATCGATCTGGATCTCAACGGGGTTAATCAGGGAGGATTTGCTAAAGATGAATTGTACATGTTTTCCTTTCCATTTTTTAAAAGTGAATGTATAGATTGAGATTGAGGATGTGGTGATGGATTTCAGGACCATGGAGGGCCTCTTCCCATCTTCCCTCAATTCCCTGCGTCCACAGCCTATAGGTTATAGGGAGGGAGAACCTTTTCCAGGCTCTCCTTTGGGGGAGCTCCCTTCCATGTGAATTGATGAACAAAGCCTCTTGGTCCCTTTTTTAGTGTTCATTTCACCAGAGGTTTATATTTCATTTCCAGCATTAGCATATCAATGTTACCAATATGAATACATTTTCATTAAATTGCTTTCAGTTGGGAACAGCTATCATAGCCTTGTAATGCCATTAAATGTAAACAATTATAAAGGAAGAGGCCACTCCATTTGTTCTCAAACCAGATTACCTTGTTCTTCTAGCAGGTGAACATTCTTTTGCCCAATAAATTAGACATAGATAAATTGCTCATATTTCAGGCTATTTTGAAAGGCTTTCCCCTCTGTTACCTTTCCCGTTCATTTGTATTTGAGGTATCCTGTTAATTCATGATCATAGGAAGGGAACTGCATCCCAAGTAATAGAAAATGGCAGATGAGCCAAAAGATATTCTTATTTGGCTTTGGAATATACATAGATACTTACCTTTGAATGTGGGAATGTTTGATATTTCAAAACTTTATTTCAAACCAAATTAGGAAGCTAAACTGGGAAGACTTCATGCCACTAGAATTAAGAGGCTATGTCCAATTTCTAGTCCTGCCAACCTCAATTAATTCCACCTTGCAACTCACTTCAAGCCGTGGAAAAGCCTGAAGGACTCTCAGATTCATTCACAGGTTATCCTCTGCCAAACCCGTGCTGAAGCAGGGAAGGAGTTAAATAGAGTAGTTTCAATAGGTTTCTTGAAGTAAAGAGAGACTTGAGAAGTCAACAGAACTGCAATTAATACAAATTTAAGAATTAATCCATAAAGAGCATATGTCTGAGTTTCCAATAGAGCAACTTTCTAAACATAGGAGTTAATCCAGATCGATACATTCAATGTATTATGCCCCAGACATTTTGGTTGTTATAGCGGATATAAGATTAAAAACCAAAAAACAGGCAAATGAACATCTTTTTATGCCTATAAAGACTTAAATGATGGGGCTCATGCCCGTTTCTTCAGCCTCATCTTCACTCGTGCAGCCCCTGCTCTTTGTGTGACTGCCGCATCAGCCTTCTCTTGGTTCCTTGAAAGTGTCAGGTTTTGTTGATCTTGGGCCTTTGTCCCCTGGCTTCCAGCTGCCTTTGTCTGGAGTTCTCCCATCATCCTCACAGGGCCAGCTCCTTCTTTTCCTTTAGGTCTGTTGATGGAAAAGAACCCAAATGCTATAAAATAATTTAAAGAGGTTTATTCTGAGTCAAGTATGTGTGTGGAACCATGGCCCACAGAGCCACATCCAAGGAGCTGTCACAAGTGGTCTTGCCATGGTTGGGTTGCAGTTTGGTTTTATATATTTTAGGGAGACAGGAATTACATGTAAAGCCATAAATCAGTATGGGTAAGGTATACATTGGTTTGGCCTGAAGAGGCGGGACATCCCAAAGAGGAGAATTAACAGGTCACAGGTGGGTTTAAAGATTCTTTGACTTGTAATTTGTTGAAGAAATGAAGCTTTGTCTAAAGGCCTGGAATACTTTAAGTTGGGAGCAGGAAGTCTGTTAATCAGAGACAAGACATTCGACTCACAAAATCTGTTGAGTAAATCAGAGACCTGCAGGTGTGGTTTAAGCTTTGTCCTTCATAGCCCTAGGCCTGTTAGTGTGTTGCTAAGGATGTCTCCAAGAAGGGAAGGGGGAGCATGACGAGGCATGTCTGGCCTCCCTTTTCCTGGTCAGAAACTCAGCTTGGGGGTATTTCTGGGATCCCATTGGCCAAGAGGGTGTCCATTCAGTCAGTTGTGGGCTAGGAGGCTTAAGATTTTATTTTAGTTCACAGGTCTCAGCTTAAGTAGCACTGCCTTAGAGAGGCCTTCCCGCACCTGCTTCCTAAAATACAAGAGCTGTCTGGAATATATCCAGCCACGTGTGTCTCTGTTTTGCACAGTACATGACTGCATACTTTCTGGATGGCCCCTTTACATCTCCTTTTGTCATTTTGTGCCTTAGCAATGCCCCTGCCCCTTTTTTGCCTCTTTGTTTCTTTTTTTCTTTGTCTTTTACTAGAATGTGTTGTGTGGGCAAGAACTTCCTGTTCCGGGTTGTATCTCCAGCTCCTAGCACACACACAGCCTGGCTCAGAGAGACACGGGGTGCTTACTTTTGAGTCAATCCCTCGAAGCTGAATAGGATCTGATGTGAAAGAGCTCACAGTTTAGTGCTGAGTAGGAGCAAACCTGAAAACAGTGATGGCTGCAAGTTATTGCAGAAGTTTCTAAAACCTATTTTAAGGATTTATAAAAGTTATTTTTTTAATTACAGAAAGCTTTCAATTTTATCTTTTTCATAATCCTGCCCACCCTTCTTCACCTCCCTATTGGATTATTTTGAAGCTAATCCCAGGCATCCACAAGGGCCAGGCGGAGGGTGAGGTGAGTAAGGAGTCTGGGGTGCACATCATAGGGGGATTGATTTGCAGGAGCTGAACTTGCCTTCCAACGACTGGAGAACGCAAGTGAGGTTTCCTTCAATGTTTTGCCCCAGGCCCTTTGCTTACCCAGCCCCATCGTGATGTGGGTCCTGCTTCGTAGCACTTAATCAGTATATATTTAAGTATGTTTCTGCACAAGATAAACACTCTTTAATTAAAAAAAACACAACCATAACTACATTATTATGATCACACTTAAAAATAACAACTTCTTGCTATTGTCAAATATTCACTTAGCATTCAAATTTCTCTGATGAATTCATAATACTTTTAAAAGTTGATTTCTTTAAAGGATCCAAACAGGTCTCACCCGTCACACCTGGTTGTTAGGCCTCAAAGTCTCTTTCAGCCTATTGGTTTCTCCATGTGTCTTTTTGTTGCTATTTCTGCTGTGGTTTTTCCTTGTGATTTATGGGCTAAAAGAAAAACAGGTTATTTGTCCTGTAAAGTCTTCCTAATTATTAATTTTGTTGACTGTAACATCATTGAACATGCTGTGTGTGTTCTTCAACCTCCAAGATGCCGTGTAAATGACAACTAATTCTAGGAGTTTGACCAGATTGAGTGTTTGCCTGAGAATACTTCATAGATGATGTACTGTGCAACCAGCCACAAGCACATCAGGTCTGGTTGTCATCCTTTTTGTGATGTCAGAAACCCTGAAAAATCTTTGTCTAGTTCAGTATTTATTAGAGTTACACAATGGTGATATTCACATTTTACCATACTTCCTTTATGTCAGACAGCTGGAATACTTCTCTAAAGAAAAACTTCCCCTCACTACCTCTTGATTTACTCTGAGCTACAGTTCATATAGAAAAGATAGATGCCTAACTCTTCTCTTGTTTAAGTCCCAGTTTTCAAAGTAATAATTTGATTTTCTTGTACTCTCCAAAGATGACCAATGAGGTGTTGCTGGTTGTTTTTGGTTTTATGAGGAAATCATGGATTTATAATGTATTTGCTGTATTTTGATAAAGTTGTACTGACTTTCTGAAGTTAGGCCCCTTTAGGTTGGCACCTGGGTCCTTTAAGCAAGGCTTTTCTTGGAGACAGAGTCTTGCTCTGTCACCCTGGGTAGAGTGCCATGGCATCATAGCGCACAGCAACCTCAAACTCTTGGATTTAAGGGATTCTCTTGACAATTAGCTGGGACACAGGCACCCACCACAACATCCAGCTATATTTAAAGACAAGGTCTCGCTCTGGCTCAGGCTGGTATTGAACCTGTGAGCTCAGGCAATCCACCCACCTTGGCCTCCCAGAGTGCTAGGATTACAGGTGTGAGCCATCATGCCTGGCCCTTTAACAAGGTTCTTATTGCCTCTCTGCCTGGTACAACTAGAGGATCTAGGCTCATCTTATATATTTACTGCCTCAGGCCTAGAATCAGCTATTTTATCAAGGAACACTGGTTTCTTTTGGTGAAAAATTATGTGTAGGGATCAAAATCTGAGAGGAAAGGTTTAAAGCCAGAATCCCAAATGACCACTTCTATTATTAATAAACTTACTTGTTAAAGAAGTATATTTAATGATCTTTGATACTCCAAGGCATGGAACCCATGGGCAGAGGGCAGTTGTGGTTGAGGCCAGTGGAAGGAGGGACAAGGAGAAAGAAGATGTCTACTCTAATTCTTTCCTCTTCCTTCTCCCGTCTTCCCTACATTGTCACCCTCCTACCCCAAATCTCTGAGCATCACGGACAGCCACATGTTTCCTTTTCCTAAACAAAAAATTGCTGCTCAAGCATCAGCTATAGTTGGGGTGAGAATGCAGTTGGGTGTAGGAAATTGATTAAAGGAGCTCTGAAAAGAAAGTTCTATTTTCCCTTCAAAAACCAGAGCTTTCTCCTCTTCTGTTCCTCTGGTTCCATTTTGCGGACTGTGGACACTATTCTTTCATGTTTGATACCGAAAGGAATGCAAACCTTTGGTTTTAAGGAGAAGCTGTCAGTAACTTTGTGGGGTAGTGAGGGCAGGGGACAAGAGTTGGGAGCCAGGATAAAACTTCTCCATTTAGACCTGGAGCTGGGCATGGGCTTTCCATTTATTACCTGGGAATCAGGGGCAGTGTCTCTGATGAGGGAAAGTGGCTGCCTTTTCCAGTTGCCTGAATGATTTTTGTTGTGATTGTTTTGGGGTAAAGACATAAAAGCATTTCTGAGTGCAGAGTGGTTGCTTCCTTAATTGTTACCTGATATTACTTAGTTGATATTTTTTCTAGGATGCTTTTTTCCTCAAAACTTATTGCTCAGAGAGAGACACAATGGAAATCAATGGCTAATTAAATTTGTGTCTAAATTAATAAATCACAACTATTCAGATCGTATCTGTCTGAATAATTTCTATTATGGCGAACATAATTGTTAGATTCAGCATTTAATGAACCATATTGTTAGATAAAATTCTGTGACAATTGAAACTAATAGAATATGTTAACCTTTATTCTTCTCAGCTTGACATTACATTGGATCATGTTAACATGAAAACACCTGGATTAAAACTAAGTAGCCATTGTGACTCTCCTGGCCCTCTGATGGAGCCTGTGAGGCTTTGAGAAGTTAGTAATGTTGAATGTTTGTCATTGGGTGTCTTTATATACAACTGGTTTTTATGGCATTTCATCCTCTGTGCCTGCCTTTGTGTAATGGAAACAGTACCATGTTCAAGAGCTGGAAGGACCATCCAGTGTCAAGAACCTGTTTAGAACACCAATGTGTGGGGTATTATAGGTTTTGAGCCCCAAGGCAGGTATGCGGTGGCATGGGTATAGAAAAAATTAATATGAGTCTTTTCCTGGAGAGTGCAGAGTCTAACAGAGAAGACAGAAGTGCTTTATAAGAAGGTATAAAAGGATATCCATTCAAAAGAAATGTAAGTATATTCAATTAAAAGTAGCTTCATGGACCTATATCAAAGTGTGACTCTGAAGTTTGATAATTGCTTTCTTGAAAATTATATCAGAATTCATCTATCCTCTTGAATGTTACCTTCTTCAAGATAGCAGCATAGCAGTCCTCATTGGTGTTTTTGGAATATCTGTCCCAGTGACCTCTGCTTTGGAAGATGTCTTTAGAGTTTGGCATCTGCCATTTTAAATGCCTGGTATGGAATGTCTACTCAGCTTTTGTAAAGGGGAAAATGACCCTTGCTTACAGAACAAAGAAAGATTGAGAGATGTTACCACTAAAGGTGAAAGCCAGCCTCTGTTGTTCACTTGTGACACCAATTGGTCCAGCAATGGCAATGGCTGAAACCAACCAAGTTTTGCCTTATGTCCAGAGTCAGGCTAGTAGCTGACCTCACCCTTCCCGCAATAATTACTAACATGCAGGCCAGCACTTTGTGCAAAATCCTCTATCATTGAATTGTGGCCAGGGGGGTTTCAATAACACTGACCCCAGTCAACCACAGAAGGCACAAAGTCACTTTGCCTCACCCCTATCCCTCGCGTCTCTTTCTTGCCTGTATGAGGGGATGGGATGGAGTGGAAGGACTTACTCCAGGAGAGCAACTGTGTAGCGGGGACAGTCTGCTGAAGTCACTGCAAACTGACACCCATCTCTGCTTGTTTTTGTTCATTCATTCATTCATTTATACCTTAAAATTCTTTTTCCTGGCTGCTAGATAGCCAGAATTTTTTTTTTTTTTTAAGTAATAAACCTCTTGTAAGGGACAGTTGGATAGAATCATTACTTTTGCTTTACTTACATTCCTAGAAGAAAAACTAAACCCAACTTATTTTCAGGGAAAGGACAAATAATAAGCCCTAAAAGATAAATCCTCCCCCCCCCACCAAGTCCAGTAGTCTTGGGCTATGTGCACAAGTCCACATTGGATTTATAAATGCCACTCAGGACTTTCAATCATCTCTGATTCTTAGACTATGACCTAGAAAACTCAGTCTTCCCATGCTGATCAGGATTCTTTTAGGAAAGTAAGAGAAGTTTAAAGATTTGATTAGGTTATATCTTTCCTATGAAATCTATAATTTAGTTTCAAATTAAGAATGGGGGGAGGGGAGGGGTGGGGGCTGGAGGGGGTGGAGGGAGGGTGATGGGTGGGGTCACCTCTATGGTTTATCTTACAAGGGTACAAGTGAATCTTTCTAAAAGCAGAGTATGAATGTCTTAATAACTAATGACACAAAGGCTATGTTAACTAGTTTGATGAGAGTATTTTGAATTGTATATGAAAACACCACACTGTACCCTGTGATTGCATTAATGTACACAGCTATGGTTTAATAAAAAAAAATTTTGACAGGACAGGATTTGGCATATAGGAGGGGGCAGATCATTTCAGAGGTGGGGCGTGGAACTGGATCTGCCTGAGTGGACTGAGGGAGTCACTCCCTGAGGTTTGGAGGCAGCTGCCATTCAGTCTCTAAGAATCCAGCACTTCCCTTCTCCTCCTTAAGAAGGAGTAAAGAGATACCCAGGCTGCTTCTGCAAAGTTGATCTTCCAGGCTGTGGCCCCCTCCCTCCTATCCCCCATTCAAGCAGTCTGTCCCCAGGCTTCTGACTAATTTTAGCCCAACTGTTACTGGGCTCAGGGTAGATGGAGCAACTGCTCCTATCGGTCTGCCTGGGTGGATGTCAGCCATTAGCTGGGCTCTCCTTGGCCCAGATCCCAGTCCCCAAACAGAGCTGAGGCTGGAGAAGCCAGCACAAGGGACCTGAAGCTCATGGTGAACAGGTGCTCTAATCCCTTTCCAAAGGGGATTTCAGAGAGTGGACATGAGGCTGTTTCATGTGGTTGATGATGGGCATGGGAGAGGTACAGGGAAAACAATCTATTCTTGAAAATAGTGCAGGTTCGAAGATGATGTTCTCCCAGCTGCCTTTTCAAAGCCATCAGAGGTGGCATATGGAAGGCGGTAAAATAAGGTGCAATTTATCAAGCAGGCTGAAGAGGACCTTTCCAGGACACAGTAGGTATTTCTGTTTCGGTCTAAAAAATATTTAGTTTTGAAATTATTAAACAACATCATCTTTTTCTTGGTGATTTTGTCCTTTGGGTAATCTGTGCAGAGCGCCTATGTATTTGTGTCTGCAAATTACCTTGGAAAATGCATATTATTTATTTGTTCTGAAGAGGCTCTTAGGCTCTGTTGTCTACATAGGAAATTTGGATCTAATAAGATGTGGCTATTACGGACTCCTGGGCAAATAATGTCTTTAAAAATTCAAAACATTTTTTAAAATGGCCATTTTAGTTAGATGTCAGGACAAAGTTCAGTACAAACCTCTGAAACTCATTTCTTTCTTTTTCCATTTTGTCCCTGTCACATAGTCAAAGCAAATCCCTGGATGCAAAGGAAAAATTTTGCCTGCACTCTGAGAAACAGCTGAGGCCTCTAACTCTCACCACCAAGAATGTCTTCTGTAACTGGGGCCTTCTGGAACCTGCAAGGAGGAGAAACTGAATATGGTCTGAGCATTGACTTTGGAAGCACTTGTGCTGGCCGAGGGTGTAAAGAGGGCAGAGGTCTTTGCCTGGCCATCTTACTGCAGAGTACCTTGGGGAAGCACGGGGCCATGTTATCTTGGACAGATTTCTTAGCCCTGCACTGTTGGGATTGTGAAGTAGTCTCTGGTGCCTTTGACTTGGAGATGATTTCCACCGTGGGGTCCATTCCACTACCTGCAACCTTTGGGGTAATTTTCCAAATTTAGTCTTCAATCTATTAATACTTTCAGGATCCAAGAGCTTGATTTTCTTTGTTCATCTTCTCTTTCTTTTTTTTTTTTTGAGATGGAGCCTCAAGCTATCCCCCTGGGTAGAGTGCTGTGGCATCACAGCTCACAGCGACCTCCAACTCCTGGGCTCAAGTGAGTCTCCTGCCTCAGCCTCCCAAGTAGCTGGGAGTACAGGTGCCTGCCACAACGCCCGGCCATTTTTTTTTTTTTGTTGTTGCAGCCATCATTGTTGTTTTGCGGCCGGGCTGGGGATTTGAACCCGCCACCTTAGGTGTATGTGGCTGGTGCCTTAGCTGATTGAGCCACAGGCGCCAAGCCATCATCTTCCCTTTCAAAGGGATATTTACTGAAAGGGTCTTTAGGATCCCTGACCATAAAAAATCTCTCTCTCTTTTCTTTTTGTCCTCGAAGCTCCTCTTCTCTTCTCTGGACCTCAATTTTGTCATTTGCAAATGAAGCCGTGCAGTCTTTCTTTTTCTAAGAAGTCACATGTGAAATTTCAGTGGGTAAAATAATGTGCCAGTGGAGCTGCTTTGCTAGAACCAGTGAGGAACAATTCACGCCCAACCTTTCCCTCTGTGCCCTTTGGTGGTCCCTGAGGGATGCAAAGCGGTAAGGAATCATGGTTCCATGGGTCATTGCTTGATCCTCCAACTAAATCTTTCAAGCTCTAGGGATTGAGGTTGGAGCTATTTTGCGCTGCCTCTGGCCTCTAGTATTGGCTATGAAAAAGAAGGTAAGGCCGCTGGCTTTTGCCCTTCTATGGGAAGGTTTGAAAATTTGGCATCTTATAAGCCAATCTCTGGAAACTCCACATGGTATATTCCTGGGTGATTTGGGGGGCCCAGGGCCACAACCACATCACTTCCCTGAAGACATTCACCATTCAGTGCCTCATATCTGTGGCCCACAGAGGCTTGTGCTGAGTGCCTGGTCTGCTTTAAGACAGCCTCAGGATCTGAGAGAGAGGCTCTCGGGAAACACTCGCAGAGGGGCAGACCTCACTTTCGGTAAATAATAAACCTCAGTCAACTTGGAGGATTAGAAAGACCAGTGTTCACTGGAGGCTCTTGGCTGGGCCTCTGCCTCCCCCTCGGTCACATGGTACTCTGGCTACTTGCCTCTAGAGCCCTTGTTTTCCCTAAATGATGGCGGATGAAAGACCAAATCTGACCCACACAGGTAATCTTTGCTGTCTTAATATTTGTTAAGCTCTGTGATTTACTGAGGAGTTAAAGTCACGTCCGGTCACAAAACTGCACATTAGATCTGCTTCATGAAACACTCCGAACGAACAGTTTAACTCATTTATTTCACCATCTTTAAACCAATGTAGCTGAAGAATTGCACCTCCCCTTTATAAATCTTTCCATTTATTTCTGACTCAGGTTTATAGGGAGGGTGCAGACCCAGTCTGTTCCGCTGGTGCACGCAGGGCCTTAGAAACCTGACGTGTATGGCTCATAACGGTGAGCAAGCCCAGCTCACATGTGTTAAATCGACCAGGGAGAAATTCTGTCTGGGAGGCTGGAGGAATGTGCTTTGCTAGCAGGACTTCTTGAGCATTTGAAAACTCCTCAGTTCCTTACGCTCCTCTCTCCTCTGTGTTCTTTTTCTGTTTGCCACTCTCACTCTGCCAAATCCAACTAATTTGAAGAGAAATTTGACCAGCAAAGGATTTACAGAGAATCAATGAAGGTTGCTGTAAAACAAAGGACTTAAACTTACCTGAAAGAGAGGGTCAGGACTTATGTAAATTAGGTCAGGAGGAATCCAGGTTGTAGCTTTTCTCCATTCAACTCTGTTCTTACTGCTCAGGAAAGGACATTTCCAAGGAGGGACACAATTACTCTCTGAGTCTTTGGCAGTCCCAGCAGCGTGGTGAGACCTTGTCCCTGAGGTAAGATCCTAGCGTTGTGCTGAGTGACTTCGTGCTGTTGAACTTGGAAAGAGGGGACCCTCCCTGGCTGCCTGACTTGTTCTTAATGTAGGGCCAGGACATAGGCTGTTCATATTTCTATTTTTTAATTTAAGTGTTATTTATGGCCTAATAATCAATTTCTCAACATGTTCCTATGAACATATTTGAAAAGTATAAGTGTTCTGTTTTATATTAGAAAGTTTAGAATCTTTTTATTAAATCAGGCTTGGAATGATTTCAAAGGATTGTTTATAATGATCTTCAAATCTGTTATATCCTTTTTTTAAAAAATCTATTTCTTCTATTGATTTTTTTGGAGAAGCAAGTTAAAATCTCCCACTGTTAAGGTGGTTTTCTTATGTTTTGTTTTGAATAGATTTTATCTTATATATTTTTCTAATTTTTAAGAAGCGTAAATGTTCATGGTGGTTATATCTTAATCTGTGAATTGTAACTTTTAACACTATAAAATATTCATCCTTATTTTCATTAGTTTACAGGTGCTGACATGTATTTCTTTTTTTAAAGTTTATTCTTATTTTATTTATTGTTTGGGATTCATTGAGGACGCAAGGAATTAGATTACACTGATTACACTTGTTAAAGTCCCTCTTATAATTGTGTCCCACCCCCAAGTGGTGTGCCATATATCATGAACCCTCATCCCTCTCCCGCCTCCCCTCTCCTCACTCCCTCATTCCCCTGCCCCCCCATTAGCTTATCTACTGTCTTCATATTAGAATAGAGTACATTGGATTCTTGCTTCTCCATTCTTATTGTGCTTTACTAAGAAGAATGTGTTCCACCTACATCCAGGTTAAAGATGTAAAATCTCCATCTTTTTAAATGGCTGAATAATATTCCACAGCATACATATACCGCAGCTTGGTAATTCATTCCTGGATTGGTGGGCATTTAGGTTGTTTCCACAGTTTGGCAATTGTAAATTGAGCTGCAATAAACAGTCTAGTCAAATGTCCTGATAAAAGGATTTTTTTCCTTCTGGGTTGATGCCTACTCATGGGATTGTAGGATCAAATGGGAGGTCTAATTTGAGTTCTTTGAGGATTCTCCATATTTCCCTTCAAAAAGGTTGTATTAGTTTGCAGACCCACCAGCAGTGTAAAGGTGTCCCCTTCTCTCCACATCCATGGCAGCATCTCTAGCTTTGAGATTTTGTGATATGGGCCATTTCACTGGGGTGAGGTGATATCTCAGGGTAGTTTTGATTTGCATTTCTCTGATAATTAGGGACAACGAGCAGTTTTTCATGTTTGTTAGCCATTCGTCTATATTCTTTAGAGGAGATTCTATTCATCTCCCTTGCTCAGTGATACATGGTATTGTTGGATCTTTTTTCGTTGATTAATTTGAGTTCTTTATGGATCCTAGTTATCAAGCATTTATCTGATTTGTAATATGCAAATATCTTTTCCCATTCTGAAGGTTGTGTGCTTCCTTTGGTTGTTGTTTCCTTAGCTATACAGAAGCTTTTCAGTTTAATTAAGTTCCATTGGTTTATTTTTGTTGTTGTTGCAACTGCCATGGAAGTCTTCTTCATAAAATCTTTCCCCAGGCTGATATCTTCAAGTGTTTTCCCCATACTTTCTTCAAGGATTTTATCATTTCATGCCTTAGATTTAAATCTTTTATCCATCTTGAATCAGTTTTTTTTTCTTCAGTTTTTGGCTGGGGCTGGGTTTGAACCCACCACCTTCAGCATATAGGGTTGGTGCCCTACCCCTTTGAGACAGAGGCATCGCCCCCTTGAATCAGTTTTTGTAAGGGGTAAGAGGTGTATATCCAGTTTCAGTCTTTTATTTGTGGTTATTCAGTTCTCCTGACACCATTTATTAAATAAGGATTCTTTTTCCCAGTGTTGTTCTTGTTTGGTTTATCAAAGATCAGGTGGCTGTAAGAGGTTAGTTTCATCTCATGGATTTTGATTCGGTTCCAAATGTCAATGTCTCTATTTTTATGCCAATACCATGCTGCTTGGATCATTATGGCCTTGTAGTATAGACCAAAGTCTGGTAGGGTGATACCCTGGCTTTTGTTTTTATTACTAAGAATTGCCTTGGCTATAGGGGGTTTCATCTGGTTTCATACAAAATGAAGAATCATTTTTTCCAAATTTTTTTTTTTTGAGACAGAGCCTCAAGCTGTCCCCCTGGGTAGAATGCTGTGGCATCACGGCTCACAGCAACCTCCAACTCCTGGGTTCAAGCGAGTCTCCTGCCTCAGCCTCCCAAGTAGCTGGGACTACAGGTGCCCTCCACAATGCCTGGCTATTTTTTGGTTGCAGCCATCATTGTTGTTTGTTGGGCCTGGGCTGGATTTGAACCTGCGACCTTAGGTGTATGTGGCTGGCGCCTTAGCCACTTGAGCCACAGGTGCTGAGCCTCCAAATCTTGAAAGTTTGATGAGGATAATTTAATGGGTATTGTATTGAAACTGTAGATTGCTTTGGGCAGTATAGACATTTTCACAATGTTGATTCATCCCAGCCATGAGCACAGTATGTTCTTTGGTTTACTAATATCTTTAGCTATTTCATTTCTTGGGGTTTTGTAATTTTCTTTGTAGAGTTCCTTCACCTCTTTTGTTATGTATATTCCTAGGTATGTCTTTGTTTATTTATTTATTTATTTTTTGAAGCTACTATGAAGAAAATTGTGTCTTTGATTAGTTTCTCATCTTGGTTGTTATTGGCGTACACAAAGGCTACTGATTTGTGGACATTGATTTTATAACATGAGACATTGCTGTATATTTTTAAGACTCACTTCCAGGAGTCTTGGGGTTCTCTAAGATCATATCATCAGCAAAGAGCAAGAGTTTGATCTCCTCTGCATCCCTTTGGATGTCCTTTATTTCCTTCTCTTACTTGATTGTATTGGCGAGAAATTTCAGCACTATGTTGAATAGTAGTAATGATAGAGGACAACTTGTGTGGTTCCAGTTCTAAGTGGAAAAGCTTTCAGTTTTACTCCATTCAATATAATGGAGTGGGTTTGTTGTAGATGGCTTCAATCAGATTCAGAAATGTTCTACCTATGCCTGTGTTCTTAAGTGTTCTAATTAGAAGAGGATGCTGAATTTTATCAAATGCTTTTTCTGCATCTATTGAGCAGATCATATGGTCTTTGTTTTTGCTCCTTGATATGGTAAATTATGTGTATGGACTTGTGTAGGTTAAACAAGTCTTGCATCCCTGTGATAAAACCTACTTGATTGTGATGAATGATTTTTTAAATGTGTAGCTGTAATCTATTGGCTAGGATTTTATTGAGAATTTTTGTATTCATTAGTGAAATTGGTCTGAAATTCTCCTTTTTAGTTGGGTCTTTCCCTGGTTTTAGTATCAGGGTGAAGTTTGCTTCGTAGAACACATTGGGGGAAGATTTCTTCCTTCTCCATTTTTTGGGAATAATCTCTAAAGTATAGGTATAAGCTCTTCTTTGAAGGTTAATAGATTTCTGGTGTGAAACCATCTGGACCAGGGCTTTTTTTTTTGTTGGGAGATTTTTATTATTTCTTTGATCTTAGTTCTTGAAATTGGTCTGTTCAAGAGATCTATTTGTTCTTGGTTAAGTCTAGGAAGAGGGTGTGATTCCAGGTATTGATCCATTTCCTCCATATTGTCAAATTTCTGGGCATAGAGTTTCTTGTAGTACTCAGAGATGATCTCTTGTATCTCTGTGGCATCTGTTGTTATTTCCCCTTTATCATTTCTGATTTAGGTTATTAGAGATTTTACTTTTCTGTTTCTAGCTAATCTGGTCAAAGGTTTATCCATTTTATTTTTCAAAAAACCAACTTTTTATTTCATTAATTTTCTGAATGATTCTTTTGTTTTACATTTCATTAATCTCTGATTTAATTTAGGTTATTTTTCTTCTTCTGCTGGGTTTGGGATTAGATTTTTCTTCTTTTTTCAGTTCCATAAGATGGTTTATAAGTTAGTTGATGCACTCTCTTTCTGTTTTTTTGAATGTAGGCATCTAATGTGATAAATTTCCCTCTTAAAACTTCTTTTGCTGTATCCTATAGGTTTTGGTAACTTGTGTCCTCATTATTGTTTTGTTTGAGGAATTTAATGATTTCCTTTTTTATCTTTTCCTGAACCCAACTGTCATTCAGCAAAAGGTTGTTTAATTTCTAAGTCTTTGTGTGGGGATGAACGTTTTTGTTGGAGTTGAGTTCTGCCTTTACTGCTTTGTGATCTGAGAAAATAGCAGGTATAATTTCTATTCCTTTAATTTTTGCTGAGGTTTTATTTGTATCTTAAAATGTGGTCAATTTTGGAGTATGTACCATGGACTGACGAGAAAAATGTATATTCCTTAGCTTTTGAATAGTGTGTTCTGTATATCTATTAATACTATTTGTTCAAGATCACATTAAGTCCTTTGTATCTTTGTTTAGTTCCTGTTTAGCAAATCTGTCTGGTTCTGTCAGAGAGGTGTTAAAGTCCCTGGCTATGATGGTGTTATGGGATATCATATTGCTCGGACCCATGAAGGTCTATTTCATAAATCTGGGAGCATTTAAATTGGTTGCATAAATATTTAAAATTGAAATGTCTTCTTGTTGTATTGTTCCTTTGACCCAGTATAAAGTGTCCATCTTTGTCTTTCTTAACTTTAGTTGCTTTAAATTCGCTTGTATCTGAAAATAAGGTTGCAACCCTTACTTTCTTCTGATTTCCATTTGCTTCAAATACTGTTTTCTATCCCTTAACCCTGAGTCTTGATTTGTCCTTCAAGGCTAGGAGTGTCTTCGGAAGTAGCATATAGATCGCTTGTGCTTTTTAAAAATCTAATCAGCCAGCCTGTGCCTCTTCAGGGGTGAATTCAGTCCATTGACATTTATTGAAAGAATTGTTAAGTGTGGTGGAGTTTTATTCATCTTATTTTGTGAAAGTCTGTTGTGAAGTTTTATCCTTTGTGCCACTGTGCGAGCTTTGACCTTTGGCTTCTGGGTGTTTACTTTGCTGGTGGTCCATAGTGGTGGTCAGTGTTGAGAATAGGTCTAAGTATTTCCTATAGAGCTGGTCTTATTGTGGTGAATTTCCATAGTGCTTGTATATCTGTAAAAGATTTGATTTCTCCATCAATTTTGAAGCTTAATTTAGCAGGATACTGTTTTCTGGCCTGAAAATTATTTAATTTAAGAATGCTGAAGGTGGATGATAATGCTATTCTGGCTTGGAAGGTTTCACTTAAAAAGTCTGCTGTCATCCTAATGGCTCTGCCTCTGTAGTCAGGTAGTGCTTACTCCTGGCTACTTGCAGAATTTTTCTTTCATCTTGACTTTGGACAGGTTCATTACAATGTGTCTTGGAGAGGCTCTGTTTGAGTTGAGATGTCCCAGGGTTTGATATTCATCTGAAAGGAGTGTATTGCGTTTTTATTAAAAATTGGGAAGTTTCCATTTGTGATAGTCTCCAGTAGGGCTTCCATTCCTTTGGGACAATCTTCTTCCCCTTCAGAAATCCCTATTATTCATATATTTGAATGCTTCATAGAGTCTCCTAATTCTCTATGCTCCTGTTCTGCTTTTTCTCTCTTCTTTTTTGCCTCTTTATCTAACTGGATTAACTTGAAAACTTTAACCTCTGTCTCTTAGGTTCTTTCTTATCCATGATCTAATCTTTTTTTGATACTTTCTACTACATCTTTACATTCCCTGATTATCTATTTCATTTCCTTAAGCTCTGCCATATCCTTTCTATACTCTACATGTCTCTTGTCTGACTTGGTTCTATCTTTCCATTTTCTCTTCCATTCATTTTATTGTCTTTATCATCCATATTTTAAATTCCCTTTCTGTCAGGTTCATTAATTCTTTGTGAGTGGAGTCTTCTACAGTGGCTGCCTCATTGTCCTTTGGGGGAGTTTCTCTGTTTTAGTTTTTGATGTTGCCTGAATTTTTTTGTTGATTACTCCTCTTGTATTCTTTCTCTTGTTCACCTCATTGTTCTCCTTTTTCCATCTCACTGCCTCCTTTGTTTCAAACAGAAGTCCTTACTCTTGAAGACAGTATGTTGCAATATGAAAGCAGAACACCAGGTGGTGCTGTGTTGTTTTTAGGAGACAGAGAGCACAGCCAGCAACCTCTATGGTCCTTATTCTAAACTTAGTTGCCTTCAGTGATGGCTTGATTGTTTCCTCAGCATTCAGATTCTGCTAGGTTGAGATCTTAAAACCTTCAGGGACAGGCCTCACTGTGTCCCCTGACTCTAGTTCCCATCAGGTGTGGAAGTCTTTTGCCTTGTCCCAAGAGTGGAGTTCTGATCCTAGCCAGTGGAATTAAGATGGTTGTGCTTTATGTTACTGCTAAGACCTTCTCATGACCTTCCCACAATGTCAGCCCACTGGCCACAGAGACCTCCTCAGTATGGCTGTCTCACCAGCCACCAAACCTATGGCAAATCCTCTCCAACCAGTATTCAAATCTGGTTATTGTATACCGTTCAAGTCTGCCCACTCTTCCAAGCTTTCCACCCAATGTACAGCTTCCCCCAACAACTGAAAATTTCACAAAGTCTTCCTCCCATCCCAGACCTGTGTGTGTGTGTGTGTGTGTGGGGGGGGGGTTAGCCAATCCCAGCTGGTCATAATCACTTGCCTAATTAGTCAGATTTCCACCTCTCTGGATCATAGCTCTATCCAGCTCACCACCTCCTCACTGTGCTCCCTGAGTTGTGACTCCAGGTAAAGTCCTGGGATCTGTCTTTTTCCCCAGTTATTCTAGGAGAGCTCAGCTAAACTATTCTTCTGGTCCCCCATCTTGCTCTGCCCCCTTGTATTTCTGATAATTTTTTCTTTATATGTTTTATCTTAAAATTGAAAATAAAAAGAGAAGACAACTAGCAATAATATAATAAGATTCAGATACACCACCTGAAGTGAAAAAAAATTAATATTTTTCATTTGAACTTCTTATCTTTTAAGTAATAGACTTATTTTTTTAAATCAGTTTTTTCTTTTTCTTTTTTTTTTTAAATAGAGACAGGATCTCAGTCTTGCTCAGGCTGGTCTCAAAATCCTGAGCTCAATACATTAACCCATTTATGCACCTCAGAGTGCTGGGGTTACTGACATGAGCCACCATACCTGGCCTTTAGACTGGTTTTAAACTCATAACAAAACTGAGTAGAAGGTATAGAGAAATATTCTCCTTCCCCACACGTATAGTATAGCCTCCCCCATCATTGAAATTCTGCATTAGTACAGTACATTTATTATAATCAGTGGACCAACTTTGACATGTTATTTTCAATAGGAGTCTATAGTTTATATTATATCAAGAATACCAAGAATTCACTCTTGGATTGCATGAAGTACATTCTGTGGGTTTGAACAAATGCATGATGATATCTATTCATTATTATAACACAATAGAGATTAGTTTTCACAGCCCTAAACATCCTGTTCATCCCTTTTTTTCTTCTACCATCAGGCAACCACTGATCTGTTTGCTTCCTCCCTACTTTGGCTTTTCCACAATGTTGTAACAGTTGGAGTAGTACAGAATGTAGCCTTTTCAGATCAGCTTTTTTCACCTAGTAATATGCATATAAGTTACCTCTATGTCTTTTTATGACTAAGTGGCTCATTTTTTTTTAGTGTTAAATAATATTACATTGTATGATATACCACAGTTTATTTATCTACTGCAGAATATCTGGGTCATTTCTAAGATTTGGCAATGATAACTAAGCTGTTATAAATAGCTTTGTGTGGGTTTTGGGGTGAATATAAGTTTTTAACTTGTCTGAGTTAGTATCAAGTAATATACTGGATGATGTGTAAGAGTATATTTATCTTTGTAACAAACTGTCAAACCAATTTCTAACTTTGTGGGACTTCCATTTTACGTTCCCATAAGCAATAAATGGGAGTTTCTGTTGTTTCACATTCTCATCAGCATTTTGTGCTGTCAGTATTTTGGATTGGGCCATTGTTGGATCTGTGATTTCTTAATGATGCAGAATGCTGAGTATCTTTTCATATGCTTGTTTATCATTTGTATAGGTCTTTTGGTGAAGTGTCTGTTTAGCTCTTTTGCTTATTTAAAATTGAGTTGTTCATTTTCTTTTTGTTGAGTCTTAAGAGTTCTTTGTATATTTAGGACAACACTTAGTTCTTTACCAGAAATGTCTTTGCAAATATTTTCTTCTTGTAAGTGACAGATTTGTTTTTAAAGAAATGAAATATCATAAAGTTTAAATCCCTTATATTCCCCTCCTTGATCAAATTCCCTTCTATCCCTCCTTAGAGGAAAAATTTGTTATAAATTTGGTATGTATTAGGTCTAGATTTCTTTATATTTTCCTATTTTTATATTTTGTATGTATTAATATTCGGCATTTAAAAATAACTTAGATCTCATACTGTATATTACATCTTAAGAGCGTTTATCACTTTATGTTTTTTAAACTACATAAAGATTTGCTTATTCATTTTAATTGACTTATGTCACATTGATATATCACACATTTTATATTCATTTCCTTATGTTGGGCATTTAAATTATTTCTAATTTTTTTATTCTTAAAAACAAAGCTTTGGTGTCTCATTATGCTTGTGTGCCAAAGAGATTCTCTGGTGTATAAAACTCAAACTGGAATTTCTGAGTTATGGGATGTATAGGGTTTTGTTGTTGTTGTTGTAGCTATACTACCTATTGCAAAGTTTTTCAAGGTGGTTATGTCAATTTACATAAGTTTTTGTGTGAAGTTTCTATTTTTTTTATATTCTTACCAATAATTGGTATGACCAGATTTTGAAGTTTTTGTCAATCTAAAGGATGAAAAAAACAGCCTCTGTTTTTTGTTTGTTTACAATGTATCTCCTTGATTACTTTTGAGGCAGAACACTTGTGATACTTATTGGCCATTTTCTCATTTTTTTTTTATTGGATGGTAACTATGTACATTAATGCACTTCTGGGGTACAGTGTGGGGTTTTCACACACAATCTGAAACACTTCCATCAAACTGGTTAACATAGCCTTCGTGTCATTTTCTTAGTTATTATTTTAAAACATTCACATTCTGCTC